>JARYHS010011408.1:93840576-93862707 GCA_031002005.1 Vandiemenella viatica
CTAACGTCTCAAAAAATTATACACATAAAAAATAATTGTTTTTGACTTTTGCCTAATGCAACAACTATCTGACGCCATTTCACTTAGAGCGTTTTGTAACGGTGTATCGGAATAAACACGACAATACTGCGACAAACGACAATGCCTGTAGGCAGCTGTCTGCTTGGAGGGGAAGGCATTTGGAGGGGGTGGTGAGGTGAGGCGCGGGGCGAGGGGCACATGACCTTGACGCGCCAGATGACTGTAGTGTAACTGAAGTTGTATAATGAAATTAATTGTTATAATTTATGTTACACGTACTTTGAATCCTGAAATAGACAATGTTTTCATTACCAAAAATGTATTTAGCGATGCATTTCATGTGTTTTTGTGTATATGCATAGTTTGATTTTGAAGCGACAACATCAGTATAGATTTTGGTTTGGTCGAAATGTGACCTGGGCCAGAATGCTCTTGCAACAACATAAGGCATTAGGAATTTAATTATTAATTATTGTTGTTAAGTTGATTAAATGAGTGTCATGTCAATGATGACGTGTATTTCCGGAAACAAAACAGATGTTGTGCATGTCCAGCCTATATTTCCATATGGCTTTGGTGACTTGTTTTTTTTGGTCCAGGACGCATTTCAACCTAACCACTATTTTGAGATACGATGAAGAAATATGCCTCGAAAATTTGAGTAGATGAATACAAGTTATTAAGCAAGAAATACATGTTACTATCCACAGCATAAGATTATACACATAACGTATAACGAAAATTTGCCAGTGATTTCAGATTCGTTGTTGTAAATGCTATCGTTGGCGGCAGTGATACTTTTAGAGATAATCGTCGACTGCCTTATGTCTAAGGTACATTTCTTTTTGCCTTAATATAATGCACTTTTTATCTCCAGCAAAGTGTGTTCCAAATTTTTGACTAAAAGGTCAACTGATTCTTGATTCGTCCTTATTGGACAGCGATAATGGTTGACATACCTTCAATTTCTTATATTTCATATATTATATTGTGTTAAGATATAAGTACAACAAAAAAACTTTCGAACTATAGTATGAAAGCCGAATCTAAGTTAATAACTAAAGGAGAGGAAAATATTTAGATGAAGTTGAAATTTTTTGATTCTCCAAGTTAATATTTGGGACTAAAATAAAAAAGGGTAGAGTATTTCTATACACGTCAAGACCCGCGCTTGCGGAGCAGTGGGTAAATGCTAGTATAGAATATAGAAGATAATAAGATCTAAGAATGAAGAAGGTATTGGGCTGGCATTGTAAGCATGCCCAGATTATTATCTGATTTCTGCACAATGCTCGTAATCTTATTCCACAAATGATTCTGGAATAACTTTTTGTGACTTGAATTCCTTCTGTGCTAATGATAATTTTTCCATAAAGAAACTTCGAGAGTGAAAATATACCCGCCAGTGTGGCTCAGTGCGGGGAGGTACAACGGACCGGGCACGACGCCAGTCCCCCGCATGCCGACCCTCCTGGCTGAAGTGTTCCGCAGCCATCAACGCGAATGCCTGGTCGTTTTCAAATCTCCGCCTCATAAACTACACATTTCACAAACAAGAAATACGCTTCTCACACACCGAACATAGTTACACGTTTCACAGACGATTGTCAACACTTCACTTCCCCGATAGTACTTAGTACGACCATGGAGGAAGGAATAATATGGAGACGACGCAAGAGACCTTTACCACGCAGGGGAGTGAAGCAGGCTGGCGGAGGAGTGGGGGAGCATGGCCGGAGTGGTGGGGGCTTGACCGCTTCCCAACAAACACGGGGAATATGTACTATATTGTCTCTGATATGTACAAACACCTCAAGGGGACTCTAGGATAAACGTGACGCCGCAATCTGGTGATGGATTATTATGTAACTCGATGAGACAAATAAAAAATGAAGAATAAATTTTTTTTATATCCTGCTTAGTTTTCGAGATATTCTGTCTCAAATGTGAAATGGTTTTGGTTGAAATTCAGAAGAAAAAATTATTCAAAGTCAAATTTTATGATGCATTTTTATTTAAAAAGACGAGACAAATAAAAAATAAAGAGTAAAATTTTTCGATATTTCACCTAGTTCTCGAGATATACTGTCTCAAAAGTGAGGTGTCTTGAGTTGAAATGCAGAAGAAAAATTTCGCAAAAGTCAAATTTAATGATGGATTCTTATGTAACACGACGAAAAAACTCGATAATAAGGAATAAATGTTTTCGATATCTTGCTTAGTTTGGGGGATATACAACATCCAAATTGAGGGGTTTAGGTTTGGATGCAGGCTGGACCAAAAATTAATTCTGTCAAAGCCACAATGATTACATGGTTGACATGCAGAATGGATATTTCAGTTTTATTACTACCACTTGTGGTTAGTCTGAAATGTGTCCTAGACCAGAAAAAAAGTAAGAGGACCCACTCTAGGGATGAGCAACCCAGACATTTTGTAGGCTGGTACCAGAAATAAAATGTTTATTCAGTCACCTTAATGAACATTCTCTTGATCAAGATGTGTTGTCTAATTTCACAGCCCTACTTATTAGGACAATTGTAAAAAAATTATCTCTCAGTTAGATTTAGATACGGGGGGGGGGGGGGAGAATGTTGTACAAAAAAAAAAAGACTAAATTAGAAACACATTCCCCAAATTGATTTTGTTCAAAGGCCAATAACTTCTTTATTTATGAAGCCCATTTTATTTCTGCATGAACCTGTTTCGACATAAATAGATGAGAAAGATTTCAAAATCGGTAAAAATAGGTATAGACGTATTTACAAACAGAAACAAGTCTTATATGAAGCTTTAAAAATAACCTAAGTCAATGGCCTGAAATAGCTATTTAAAAAATTAATAAAACTCACAGCTTCTCACATAACAGTTAATTTCATCATCCATTGTCAGTATAATCAGCAACGTGACGAAAGAAATCGTAATAGTAAATTCACTGAATCGCGAAGTAAAACACGCCCCTTTAAATCTCATTTTAAACACTCGTTAAAAAATAATGCTAGTCTATTATGTGCAAAATAGCAAGTCTGCTGATTTTCTACACTACACCAAGAAAAATTTGAGAACAAAGTCATCCCATTGAGAGCTATGACTAAATATTTATAGACGTGCTGCAAAGTTTGCGGTGTCTACCGCTCACTTCAACAACGATAATTACAATTCAACTTACTTATGAAATGATATTCCAGGTTCTTTCCTGTCTGGCCTATTTGTGCAACCGTACGCAACACAAGCTGGCATTTTTAAACACTTATACACAATACTAAATGAAATAATCACTGCATCTACCACAATGTGAACACCTTAATTGTTGGGAAGCGCCATATGGTCGCTGCCGGTGCTGCCACCATGCGGGAGAGTTTAGTGCTTGCTTCACCGATTTAACGTCACTTCTCCTCCATATAATTCCTTCCTCCATGAGTACGACCTGGCAGTAGCAATAAAACGCTGGCGTCACCAAGGACAACAAGACTGTATGACAACCAATTATAAAATCTACTATATAATTTCGTAGGCTCACCCATCCACTCATCTCGATAGCTATTGGCTGGAGAAGGGTGTCACGTGTCAGCCTTCGCACGCAAAACAGCGACCAGAGATACCGCGAGAAGAAATTTAACAGCTAAGCAACTGCTACCAAATTAACTGCAATAATACATTCATTAAGTTTGCTTTTCGTATGGTTTCACAGCTAAAAAAAATATCGATAAACTTCACCTCTGAAAAACGAGGAACTGCTTTTCAGTAACATGTTGCTAATGGAAGCAACTTAAAAAAACTTTTAAAAATTTAAATTGTTCGCGGTCTCTGCTGTAACCACGAATGCCAATTGTCATTGCGGCTAACGTTAAATAATTTAATTAAAACTTTCACTAATGTTGTTGCTTGACCAAAGTTTATGCATTACGGTTTATTTGCTTTTTAGGTATTTTGCTGACAACTTTCGTTAATGGTCTTCCTCCATGTGAGTTATTAGGTTATTTTAAGTGAACATCAAACCAAATATGTTATCGAATTCTGGCAGTTCGTTTCTTTGGAGTTGCTCAACTGTTTAATAATATGGAATGTATATTAAGTTCTCTCGTAGTTACAGCTACTATGACCAATGATTACGAGTGTTTACCCAGTCTCAATAAAAAACAACATGATGCTTTCGAAGCAAACAGGAATTTTTTAAGGTTCAAATACAAGTTTGTATTTAAGCTATTATACGATTGCGCTATCGTCTCTGTTCGTGTTACCTACCTCTATTAATACTTCTGAATTCTTCAGGTCCAGAGATTTTATTCACCCTGAAACACGGGTCATGTTTATATTTGGTCAAATCAGTTAATCTGTCTTGATCTTTCATCCTAAAAACTGGAACTAATCTAGACCGGTGACGATACGCAAAAAACGGTCACGGGCTTACACTAGTTTCTTATAAAGTTCATAGCGGATTCCAATTCACACAAACATAAAAAAATCCAAAGCAAACAAAAGGTAAAATAAGAACATGAATCCAGCAATACGCTGTAAAACATTCGTGGTTTCAGAATTTAGTTCTGACTGCTTGCATTTACGAAAGAAAGTTCAGGGAGAACAAAGAAAAATTAATTCCTCTCTATATATGTTTTGTTGTGACTTCAAGCCTCCTCGACAGCGAGGTCATTAGAGTCGGGAGGGGATGGGGGACAAGGAGGGGGAAAGAATTCGGCCTTGGCCTTTTGGAAGAATCATGGCGGCATGATCTGCAGTGAAACCATGGAAAATTGAAATCTGATTGGCCGGACGGAGATTTGAACACACGTCCTTCCGATATCCAGTTTGTCAATGTAGCAAACTTACAGTAACGACTTGGCGTTATCGGAGTGGCAATCCAAAACAATACTAATGGTAAATGAAATTTAAATAATCGGTTAAACATTATTCCGATGAAATTTCGTACTAGTTACTAGTTACCCAAACATGCGATAGCATAAAAATCGGTTGATTGCTGTGTGATCTATTTTAATTAGGATGGTCCGACAGCAGATATTTGTGCTATTAGTAGACCACGAAACATGATATTTCAAGTGGTTTTACTTATCATCTCTCCCAATAATCAAGTATATTTTTCTTACAGTATTTTGTAGATTAATAATATTAATATTTAATTAAAATTGCAATGGAGCGCACGCTCGGGTGGCAATTTTCTTACACACCTATCTTCTCCCTTTATCATTACAACGTAGTACAATCTACATCATCATCTATTCCCTGTTCAACCTCAAATGGCGGCTCAAGGTCACTGTCCCCTTACCCTGCTCCTCACTTCACTACCCCCTCCCGTTGCCTAACCCCTTCGAGTAGACCGCTGTGTAGGCAGCAGCAAGGTTTTTCTCATCAGCTACTTTACGAACGAAGCTTTTCACGGGATTGTAAATAAATAAACTCTTCTCGGGTTACCAGGAGCAAAAATACCAGAATTATAGGACGTTTCGAAGGCGTTTATCTCTGCCCTCATTTTCAACAAAAGGTACACTGAATAAAAACAAACAGTTATTCAGTTTACCTAACGTTGAAAATGATGGCAGAGATAGACGCATTCGAAAGTCCGATAATTGTGGAATTTTTGTGGCTGGTAACCCGAGAAGAGTTAATTTATTTAGCATTAGATACTTTTTCCCTTCGCATTTAGAGGTAAGGGCAGTGGAGTGGGGATTGAGCGAAGTGAACTTGAGCCGTCTGTGTTAACTGAACGCGCTGTAAGTTCGAGGCCTAGAACTTCTCAGACCAGTCTCCTACACAATAAGCTACTATTAACTGCGAAAATAGCCTGCAACAATAACTAATCTTTACGATATTTGCTCGGTTCGCTTTCAACTACACAACAATGACGCATTTCAAGAGTGATTAAACAAAAGTTGGTCTTTAAGTAGATTTCTAAATAATTGGTTTTAAAGCACAGAAGTACGAAAAAAGTCTAAACTTTATCAGTGTATAAATAAAAAATGTAATTTCATGAAATATATTTACTTAAGCTGTTAGACCCGATACATTATATTTAAAGCCGATAATAATTACTCTGAAAATATTCAAATACTACTGAAATTTCTAATTCAAAATTCTACATGGTTAATATTTCACTCTATCTGTTTAAGACGGACGGAGAAATAATTGCGGATTCCCAACAGATCTGCTCATTATGAGATCTCTTGTTTTTACTGATTGTATCATGCTATCTTCTGCCTATGCTTGGTAGTAAATTCCGTAGTGAATAATTAAATCTGCGCAAAATTTCGCACTGTTATCACGTCGTTTTAATGGTTTGTTCTTTGTTAATTTCTAAAATGTGAGGTCATTTGTTCTTATTCGTTGTGGTGTACCACATGATAATTTAGCAATGATTTGAAAATTATATTCATTTATGAATATTGCTATTAATTATAATTTCCTTTTACATTGATTTAATTTAATGTTTGGCGCTATAAAAAATAATTCGTAAATAAAATCGATCCCTTTTGATACATAAAACAATGAAATTAATAAGCAACTAAGGACAGGATGGATGATATTAGTTCTACATGAATTATAAACCAAATCAAGTTAGTAAATTCTCAAAGAACAAGTACGTATCATTTACAAATGGTAGGTCTATTAGCTCTGTGGATCCGAGCGTGGTTAGCGCTCTGGCCTCGTATTCGGGAGGACGACGTGTGGCAAGCCAAATCTAGCAATGAATCAGTTCGCCCACGAAACCTCCAGTGCCTCTCCTTTCGCTCGTTGATGCTCTGTTTACATCAATGCAGACGGTTATATGACGTCCTCTCTCGATGACTGACCGAGAAAGTAAACCAAATTTAAAAATAATTATTAACAATTTTCCATTATTAAATTCTTATTCGCTATACATTTTCTGCCAATTTCTTCACTCATTCTATTCTTTTCACTGACTGCTTTCACACGCGTGATATTGCAGTCATGTGAACAGCGACGCAAAGTTTTCCATACTGAGGTGTCAAAGTTGCAATTTATCTCAATGTCACGAGTTCTCGAGTAACACGATTTTTTTTTTTTTTTTTTTTTTTTTTTTTTTTTTTTAATGGCATTCGGCAACGGAGGCCATACAGCCAGCTCAATGTGTATTTTTTCCAATGTATGGACGCCACAGGACGCACAAGACATTCACACAGACACACAACACTTAACATCCATGCCCGCGGCCGGATTCGAACCGGCGGCCTTCGGCACGTGGAGCTAGCACTCTAGCCCCCACGCTACCGAGGCCGGCTGAGTAACACGATTTATTGCCACATTCTCAAACCGTACGTTACTAGTGAACGCTGTCTGTAAATTCTCTTGAAGGATTTTCATGCACTCAATAACTGTGTAATCTATTGTGAGTCTTTCGCTACCGAACAAAATTCTCTCTACCCCTTTCACATAGTCACTCAAGAGTAAAATCTCCAGGGACCGCGACCGAGAGTGGTGGTGTAACGGTTAGCGTTCTGGCCTCGCATTCGGGAGGACGGCGGTTCGAATCCCCGTCCGGGCATCCAGATTTGGGTTTTCCATGGTTTCCCAAATCACTCCAGGCAAATGCCGGGATGCTTCCTTCAAAAAGGCCATGGCCGAATTCCTTCCCATTCTTTGCCCCCCCCCATCCCTTCCCATCTCTAAAGACCTCGGTGTTAGAGAAACGTTAAGCAGATTAAAAAAAAATTATTTTTGATTGATGAATTAATCAACTATGTTCTATCTTCAATATTAAATGATCAACAGCTAAAATGTATTCTAGACAAAATGGTTCTTTTTATCCACAACATGCTGTTATCTCCTTTAGGGTGGATGTGTTGATATATAATTTGATTCTTCGTGCGCTGACCTTGTTACTTAAGTCACCTAATTAACTCTTAAAAATGAAAATTTATAATCACCACAGTTAAGATAATAATGACGATGATAATGCTACGTAAATACATATGGATGATTAATACATATTATGCTGATAACAGTTATTGACTGCTACAGGGACATATTGTCATTGGAAAATCAATGATTTCTCTGGGAAAATAGGGACAAACGTTGCCATCGAATTTAATGCCATTAAGCGCCATAAAAATTGTAACATTCCTTCATTCAATTCTTGTTAACCTCGTTTAACTTGTTGAGCTTTCTGGACAGTTATTAATGAAAATTCTTAAAGAAAGAGTTCTTAAAATAGAAATATGGTCACTAAATTCTTGTCACCTGGGTTCCATATCAAATGGCATTTAAACAGGTTATTTGTTGGAAGTATACAAAGAATACATCACACAGATCAATCCCAAAATAACTCATGGCTTGAGTTCCAAAATGATGAATGATCTGTTGAAATTTCGCTATTGTTTTACGGTATTACAGCAGCTTGAAATTCACATTTAATAGTTAGCCCAGTTTGTTTAGGAGTGATGAGAGTCTAAGAGAGTTACATGCGATATTCGGCCCCAGCAATTATTACAAAGATCACAAGTCAAGGATCTAAAAGAACAACTACAGCATAATCTCTCACATTGCTTTCAGACTAAACGATGACAGCAGCCCCAGTCATTTATCCTTATTTACATCACGTTATATGAAGACTTATTACGGTAGCGTGACGTCATACATAAAGTAAACGACCTTGGTGGGCAGTATTACATGTCAAATGACGTCCTCGCTATGATAACTGTAAACGGATAATTCTTTGCAGGATTTTTAAATTAACGTAATGCGTAAGTAACTAACTATTTAGGCGATGCTGACGTAGGTAACAAAGTAGTATAATTATTTGTATGTATACCGGGACCACGTTAAACCTTTTGCTTGAAAAATTGTACACACCAGTGTTACAACTAAGGTTGTTAGCCCTAGGAGGAATCTAAAGATTAACGGAAGCGTTCTGGGGTACATCAGCTTGCAAAGCAAGCTGTGCGCCTGTGCCTGAGGTAAAGCTTGGGTTAGGTCGCGTTTACACGATGCTCGACTGGAACGAGTGTACTGTCTTGCTGCGCGCACTCACCTCGTGGTAAGGGAGCGTCCATAATCCACGTAGCTCCTTCTTTGAACCTCCCGTCCGCCCCAAATAATCCGACGTGGCTTTTGTTTCTATCCTTCCCCCCTCCTTCTTCACGTAGCACGTAGTCCCTATTGATTCCAGAAGACATTTTGTACTGATTTCTCTTGTCAGACTACCATACTACGGGGATAATTAAATGGCGGAAATAAATATTCACAAGCTGTTGTGTGTTCTGTATCTCATTTTAACTTGTGACAAATAATATGAACGAAAAGCTACGTCGGCCTGGCTCGGAACCCTCCTCTCCCCCCCCTCCACGTAGTCCAGCCTAATCAGGAAGAGACAAAGAAGGCTCCCAGATTAACGTCCCGATCCGACAGACGAATCGTCATCTAGAACGTCATCTATTCTAATGTCATATGCACCGTAAAGAGATTAAGGATTTAACCAAGGGATTTAATGCACAATCAGCTGGCTATGTACAGGTCTACAGGATGGCGAAAATATCCTACAACTTAGAGGTTCAAACCAGCTAAACTGTGTTGACAGACAAGCGCGGTTATTGTTAGCATTATGTCAAAAAATAATGTTTGGAGTGAGAACTTCAACGGCAGGCCTAGACTGATGTGTGAGTTCGCTGCGGTGGCACGCAATTACGCATGAACCGTGTGTCAGCAGACTATAAACACACATGCACAACCAGCTCCAACACGCTTCTTTTGCTATAATGGCAGTTACTATGTTGGTATTATAAGGACACATGCGTTTTTAAGACAAACTATCGCATAATAATAAAAAAGAACTGATAAACTTCATTAGAATAGCGCCAGATTTTGCTGATATACAATTGAATTATTCCTCAGCGGTTCATGAAAAGGTGCAAAAAAAAATTACATCAGGCCACCTTCGCACCATCAGTATTTCGTAGTTGCCTCTGGTCTGGAAAATTACGATAGTAACAATTACGTTTTTAAATGTAGAAGCAAAGCAGAACCTGTGAGCGCAGGGGCTAGCGGGTTGGTCTCGAGGAGCTGGGGTCAACAGTTCGAGTCCGGCCTTGGGCACAGGTGATATTAACTAAATTTTGTGGCCATCCTTTGTTGGACAATAATACTTGAGAAACAATAGATGTACACTGGTAAAAAGGATGTAGACTTGAAGAATAAACGTTGTGAAGCTAGTTAAATGACCATAAAAACCGAAAACTATTTTTTAATATTATTTGAGGCATTAGTAATTCTTAAAATTATAGCCTTTTGGCAACGGAGTTATGAGCCACATCAAAATCGAGGAAAATTTGAAATGATGGTAGAGGTTATCGTAGATATTCTATAACTGATATAATGGAGGAGGTGGAGCAGGAGTTATAAAGCTACAATCGGTTTTTTCTTTCTTTTTTATTTTATTTATTTATTTTTGCTTTTGGCTTTACGCCTCGTCCACGTCGAGGTCATTAGAGTCGGGAATGGACGGATGCCAGGAACGGGAAGGAATCCAGCCATGGCCTTTTGAAGGAAGCATCCAATCATTCTCCTGGAGTGATTTGAGGAAACCATGGAAAACCCAAATCTGGATGTCCGGACGGGGTTTCTAACTCACGTCCTCACCCACCACGCTCGCAATCGTCAGCACCCTCTGCCACTCAGGACCCAATGCAATACCTGTTCAGTATGATACCGAATACGTTGTATAACTCCTGCTGCACAGTATTTCTACCTTCACAATCTTTTCGAAATTCCTATTTGTTAGACTTTGGTGTGGTCCGGTATTTATGAGCTACAGTGGGTACTTAAGATGAGCAGGTTGGTAGCTGTATGCTTAAGGCGCCTGAAGGAAAATCGAAATGACGCGGTTCTATTCCTGGTTTCTGACGGAATTTGTTCGTTCACTTCAACTAAATACGTGTGACAAAGAATTATCCGTGCAGATAAGGTAGGCTATGACGCACAATGGATATGATTACGGTAAGCTCTAAGTCAGATGGTAATAGCAGATGTGTATTGGGTAGCAAATTGTAACTGTCATTTAAGCAAGAAAATTACCAGTGAAATATAACTGCAAATTCTATATATTGTGCAGACCAGCAGTTTCTATCAGACAGCATAACTTTCTGAAAATCAACAGTGCTTACTGGATGACTAATTAGAGCTTTTATTAATGAACTAGCTGGTGCCCACAACTTCGTTCGTGTTTGTAGAGAATTTGGATTGACATCTACCGACATCTAACCACCACACTCGATGCTATTACCACACACAAACGCCAATGATCTGCGCTATGTAGTTCATGCAGCAAGGTAAAATAAACGGACACACATGTCTTTGGTCAAAATACGAAAATATCCTTGACCGACCAATTTCAACAACCATACCTCCCACACTCCCACAGTTACCGACCGGTGACTCTGTGCTAGTAACACACACAAACACCAGTCATCTGCGCTAGATAGTTTTGGCTGAAAAGTGATACACCATGACACATACGTTTTTGGTAGAAATATGAAAGTGGCAGGTCGACCACTTTCAACCATCATATCTCCCACACCCCTATAGATACCGACATCTAACCACATTAGTGCACGATGGGAGACTCGATGCTTCTACTACACACAAACACTAATGGTCTGTGCTATGTAGTTGTGGCAAGAAAGAGAAGTATAAGGACAGACAAGTCTTTGGTCGAAATATAAAAGTGCCCTACATCGACCACTTTTAACCACCATATCTCCCACACTAGCACAGTTACCGAAATTCGGCCAAGGTAGTGATCGACGGGTGACTGTGCTACTACCAAACAAAAACACCAGTGATCTGCGCTGGATAGTTTTGGCTGAAATGTGATACACCATGACACATACGTTTTTGGTAGAAATATGAAAGTGCTGCAGATACCACTTTTAACCACCATATCTCCCACAACCCCATACCTACCGACATCTAACCACCATAGTACACAATAGGAGACACGATACCACTACCACAAACAATGGTCTATGCCAGGGATGGCGAACCAATGGCACGGGTGCCAATGATGGCACGCGACCAAATAATATGGGCACAGTATTAATTAAGCAGGTACCTAATCGATATTAGTAATTTAATTTTCCGTCTAAATAATTTAAGATCATAGTAACAATGTTCATCGTGAACGAAACTACCGGTGACGGAACGACTAAAGATTGCTCAAAAAGGGTATATAACGAGCAAATTTCTGACTGAACGGACTGAGTAAGCACGTGCAAGCGGCGCGGCGGTGGAAGGAGCGCTAACGTAACTTTATCACTTTTTAGGTTTTTTTTGACTACTTTTACCAATTACGTATAGTACTTTAATTTTTTTAAACTAATTTTGTTTACATAACTGCTTGTTTGAGTACAACTATTCAACATGGCTAATTTGGTTAAAAAAAAAAAAAAAGGTGCAAGGTAAGTGTAATAGAAAATTTCAATCTTGGAATGAGAAATATGATATGATTTACAAAAGTGAGCAATGATATGTAGAACATCATCTGTAAAAAAAAAAGTACTATGAAACAAATCACAAATCTCTTTGTCAAAAAAAGCGAACCAGAATAATAGGCCCATTAAAGATTCATTTCGAAACCATTTGTCAGATTATTCAACTTCAGCTTGCCTGCTGCTAAAAGTGACTAAGTATGAACCTAATATAAGTTGTTTGGCATCTAATTTGCAACAAAAGAAGTTGCAGTAGTTTCATCTACTTAAATAAACACAAAACTGTTGATCTTATTATTGCTTAGTATTAAAAAAATGTAGGTCTATATTTCTGGTTGCAAAAATAAAGTTTTAAGGTGATAGTATTTAATTTTATGATTGTTTGATGGCACGACATGGCTTCATTCAACATTTCTTTACAAAAAATGGCACGTTGATCATTAAAGGTTCGCCATCCCTGGTCTATGCTATGTAGTTGTGACAGCAGAGTGACATATAAGGAGACACATCTCTTTGGTGGAAATACGAAAATTCCCTGCATCGACCGCTTTTAACCATCATATTTCCCACATCTCCACAGCTATCGACATTCGGCCAACGTTGTACACGACAGGAAACTCCATGCTACTTCCACACACAAACACCAGTGATCTGTGCTAGGTAATGGTGGTGGCTGAAAAGTGAAATATAGGAAAACCCCCATCTATTTATATATAGTATATATAAATATATAAGATTATTATATATGGTTCTTTTTAATGTGCACTTAGCCACCAACCAAACACTGTTAAATCAAAATAATATAATTTTGGGTAGGTACAGCAGAGACTAACTAAGCTTACATCAATTAAATTGGGACCACAAACAGACTGGAAAAATCATCACACTCTCCGTTGTGCACGCGTTGTAATCCAGTACACGTAGAAAAATCTGCAACCTCGCGCTGCCCAACATATTTCATACACACAACGCGAGATTTTCTAGAGATGAAAGACGCGTAATGTGGCTATAAATCCCGTCAGGGTGAGTCTGGGAATCGCAACTGGAACCATTCGATCCCCCAGATGGAGTTGTCAGATCACTACACTGTAAGTCTGTATTACTCCACCAATACATGTTTCTACTTATATGCGTTCCCTGTCCTACTATATGCTACATTTTTTATTTGTCCTCCAGACTGGTTTTCCAGTAAGGGTGCGTCCATTAATTACGTGAGGCGTTTTTCTTTAATTCTGGAATCTTCCTTTCCCTCTTGAGATACCTTAAATTTTTAAATAATTAAGTTTATTTGATGTGTTACTGTATTTTCTTCATTCCACTAAATACCTAAAGCGTCAATACTGATGTCTTATATGTACTACATTTTTTTCCCTGTGAAATAAGAGAAGGAAAGCGCTATAAAAAGTTGTCGTGAGATTTTTACTGATTCCCTCCCTTTAACTGAGTTTTGGTGAGATTTTGCCAGACCCACCCCACGTGATCCCACGTAATTAACGGACCTCCCCTAATATGTTCGTGTGTATTATTCCATATTTCATAATCAACTGAGCTTGAAAGCGAGATATGATACTCCTCACACAATGTTATTAGGGATTATATCAAATGTCAGTTTTGGATAAGCATGTTGGCAATCTTGTGTTGCCACATCCTTATCTCAGAGAAGTAGTGATACCTGAAAGCGTTTTAGTACTTGTAAGTTTAATGGGATAATAGACTCTGTGTGATAAAGCATTTAATTAAAATGGTAGCAATGAAGATAATCGCATTTGGTTACAGCGGAAGTAAGGAACATTTATTTTAGATTTTTTGTTAGGTTACGTGACGAACCTTCATAATTGGAGAACATAGTTAGATGTTTTTTTTTTTTTTTTTTTTTTTTTTTTTTTTTTTTTTTTTTTTTTTTTTTTTTTTTTTTTAATGGCATTTGGCAACGGAGGCCATACAGCCAGCTCTATGTAATTATTGTAGCTCTCAGTGTGTATTATTCGAATGTATGGACGCCACAGGACGGACAGGACTTTCACACAACACTTAAACATCCATGCCCGCGGCCGGATTCGAACCGGCAGCCTTCGGCACGTGGATAGTTAGATGTTGGGTTAAAATATTAATACAGCTTCACTTTTCATGACGCGGTTGAAGAGAGAGCGTCCTCATAGTAACCACAGAGATTACACTGTGCAGTAATAGCCAACCTAACAGTTATTACTGAAAGAATGCGGGGAATTTCGTAGCCTAAAGGGCAGTTAAGGAAGGCTTTTGTCTTGTGAAAGGGAAACTTGCAGGAAGGAGGTTGTTAAGACAAAACCAGTGACTTCCAACTTCGGCAGTTACTGGTCATTTCTCTGAAAGTTCGGAGGGTGGCTTGTATATTGTTCATTTCGTGTTGAGAGTTTGATTTCATCAACCACGACACGCAGTTATAGAAAACCGGATAGTTTTTTTTTAGTAAATTATTTTCTGTATACTAGAGCAATTCAATATGTTTCTCCATGTTTTATCAGTACTATTTTTCAGTTGAAGATGTGTAACTTACGGTAAAACTTTTGATCCCCTCAACAGACGGTCCAAAGAACAAACGAACATAGCTCGTCTTCGCATATGATTTTAGGATTAGCAACGATTGCGAGCCAAAGAGTGCATTACAGATCCATTAAATAGTTCTAAAACACTGCGTTAATGCGATCTCTTGAAACGTTTTTCGGAAACGATCGCTGAAAAAAAAACATTTTTTTCAGTGATTATTGCAGGTTCAAGAAATATCGATATTGAATTAAATCATTTGAATTCCGACGGTTAGATGTTGCCTTCAAGAATATTCCCAAAGAGCTGAAAAAAAAAATTCTTCAATGATTATTATATAATCAATAAATTTCGATATTGAATTAAATCATTTGACTTCCGACGATTAAGTGTTACCTTCAAGGATATTCCCAAAGAGATAAAGTTATCATTTAAATTTCCGAAGTGAGGTATGTTCAAAATATTTCAGATGAAGTGGAAAAATAAGACAAAGTTGATAATTGTAACATTGGATCTCTCCGAGTCATTTTACACAAAGAACCATAAAATGGTAGTTAATTTTTTTAAACCGTTGGAGTGGATGAAAAAGTGATTTTTTGTGTGTAGGCAAACTGCAGTTTTGAAAGGGGTGGAAAAGAAAACGAGAGCCTCACAGCTAACTGTATTGGCACCACTGCTGGTCATTAATTCACTGAACGACTGTGTTGATCATTCACGGTGGAACTTATGTTGATCGCAGACGTTATAAACTAGAACTAAAAAGAGGGAGATTAAACTGAACAGCTACAGTATGGTAGCTGAGTAAGTCAACGTGGAATAAAAAATAAATAAATAAAAAAAAAAAAGTATGATTATAAGGAGAAGGAGGAATTGCTTTCTGATGAAATAAATTGTAAATGTATTGGTATATCGATTGATAATAAAATCAATTTGGTAGGGCACATCGGCTAGGGGATGTACGATAGGGGAATATGGCCTCACAATTGCCTGTGTTTGATGGGGTAGTATGGGACCCACAGTATGGGATAAATGAGGGCAGCTATATTTGTTTCTGAAAATTAACGCAGAACGCTATCAGTTACTGGATGGGGGGAGGTGGATGGAGAGAATACTAGGAATGTATAAGGCGTTTACTGGCTATGATGCCTGGATGGGCATTAGTAGACCAATTAGGAGTAATACATCGAAGGGTAGACCATAAACTAATACTTGATCTCGGGCATTACGGAGTGGAAACATTTTCTTTTATAGGTAATAGTGTTAGGGACCCGCCTCTGCTGGCAGGGATGGCACGCCTCTATCCGTCGCCCAGTCGGTAAACATCAAACGCCCGGGTAGCTGAAACGACACTAGGCAACGTAGTGGTGAGGTGGCTGCGAAGTGGCGAGGGCTAGCCTGCGGCGCGTGCTGATCCGTCAAATTGAGCTGCATGGAGCTGTCTACAGAACTACCTGCCGTGGGAAGCCACTATAAGGAGGCTTGGTCACACGGGTCGATACTCACAAAAAAACAGTAGCTCGTGGTTTGTTCTTCGAATTTGTTTTATTATTTTGTCGTCATAATGGCATACCAGGAAGGAAATGTGTATAAATGATCAGCCAAGGAAATATTGCATTATTTTATGTTATTTGGAAATATGAAGGACTGTGGAACTCAAATAACGTTAAATACTGGATTTAACATTCCCTAAGAAACATACAGTCGAAAAAACTTTTTTATGTCGTTGTATTTCGATTAGAAAATGCTTACCAAATTCAGTTCAAGCCGAGCGAATCAATCGTTTCAAAACTAAACAGTGATTTGCAGGCCATTATAACAAACGATTGAAATTTTACATTTCACTGGTTACTATCAACTCGTACAAACCAGCAGTTCAGTGTGATTAGCTAGTAGCTGCTACATGAAAGTGGTGACCACTTCCCGCCCCATGTAAATGAACTTTCTTTTTTAATTATTGTAATCAACAAGCTCGTCTTCGGTATGATAACAAGCTTACGTGAGGTATGCGTGGCCGAACAATGTTCCGAATAATTTGTTCTTTTACACTCGAAGGCAAATACTTTAAATGTACAGTACTGAATTTAGATGGTCGCCAACTCCTTAAGCCTCGGTTACACGGGGCGAGTTTGTCATGTGACAAATTAATCGCTGTTACTGACTCGAATTTTTTTTTTTTTTTTGCTATCATCAGTCTTTCGACTGGCTTGATGCAATCCTCCATCCTTTCCTATCCTGTGCTAACCTCTTCATCTCTACATATTCCTTACAACCCACGTCATCAATTATCTGCTTCATGTATTCTAATCTCTGTCTTCCTCTACAGTTCTTATCTTCGACCGTTCCCTCCACAAGCAAATTAACCAATCCAGCATGTCTCAAAATATGACCTATCAACCTGTCTCTTCTTTCTGTAAGCTTCTTCCACAAACTTCTTCCCTCATCCATCATTTCTAAAACTCGTTCATTTCTTACTTTGTCTGTCCACTTAATTTTCAGCATTCTTCTGTAGCATTTCACATAGCAATACAGTAACAACTTCAAATGAATTACTGGCGACGTAAGTATTTTTTTTTTTTTTGCTGTCGTCAGTCTTTAGACTGGTTTGATGCAATCCTCCATCTCTTCCTATCCTGTGCTAACCTCTTCATTTCTACATACCCGTTACAACCCACGTCATCAATTATCTGCTTCATATATTCTAATCTCTGTCTACCTCTACAGTTCTTACCTTCAACTGTTCCCTCCACTAACAAATTAACCAATCCAGCATGTCTCAAAATATGACCTACCAGCCTGTCTCTTCTTTCCGTAAGCTTCTTCCATAAACTTCTTTTCTCACCCATCATTTCCAAAACTCTTTCATTTCTTACTTTGTCTGTCCACCTAATTTTCAGCATTCTTCTGTAGCACCACATTTCAAATGCTTCAAGTTTCTTTCTTTCCGGTATTCCTAAAGTCCATGTTTCGCTACCGTAAAGTGCTGTGCTCCACACATAGAGTTTTAAGAAGTTCTTTCTAATTCCTAGATCAATATTTGAAACTAAAAGGTTTCTCTTTTTCATGAAGGCTCTTTTTGCTAGTGCTATTCTGCTTTTAACATCATTCCTGCTTCGGCCATCGGTTGTAATTTTGCTTCCCAAGTAACAGAACACACTCACTTCTCCTATTGCATCAGATCCTATTTTTATATTTAATCTGTTAGTATTGGTATCATTTCTGCTACATTTCATCACTTTTGTTTTACTTTGATTTATTTTCAGTCCAAAGTCTTCCTTCAGTATTTTGTTCATGCCATTCAATAACTTCTCAATATCCTCAGCCCTCTCTGCTAATAAGACAATGTCGTCAGCAAATCGTAGCATACTGATTTTTTCTCCCTGAAAACTTATGCCACATGGAAATTTTTCTTTGACTTTCTTCATTGCTTCTTCTACATACAAGTTGAATATTAACGGGGATAGACTACAACCTTGTCTCACACCCTTTTTAACTGATGCATGTCTCTCGTGATACTCTACTTTTATTACAGCCACTTGATTCTTATATAGTTTATAGAGTATTCTTCTATCTCGATACTTTAGGCCTGACTTCTTTAAAATTTTGAACATTTTGTCCCACCTAACATTATCAAAAGCTTTTTCTAAATCAACAAATGCCATAAAAGTATCTTGTTTTTCTTGATCCGCCCTTCAAGTATTAATCTTAAAGACAGAATTGCTTCTCTTGTACCGCGATTTTTCCCAAACCCAAACTGATCTTCACCTACTATCTCTTCTACTACCCTTTCCATCCTTCTGTATATTATTCTGGTCAGTAATTTTGAAGCATGTGATGTTAGACTAATGGTGCGATAATTCTCACATTTGTCGGCTTGTGCTTTCTTTGGAAGTGTGAAGATGATATTTTTATTAAAATCAGTTGGAATTTCTCCTGTTTCATAACTTTTTGATATCAGCTTGAATAATCTTTCGATTCCTTCCTCTCCTAGGGATTTAAGGAGTTCTGCAGGGATCTCATCAATTCCAACTGCCTTATTTGCTTTCAAGTCATTCAGAGCTTTATTAAATTCTGTCCTCAAAACAGGATCTCCTAAGTCATCAATGTCGATATCGCCTTCCTTTTCCAATACACTATTGTTCAAGTCGTCCCCATCATTCAGTTTCTCAATGAATTCCTTCTATCGGTTAGCTCTATCTTCTGACCTTAAAAGAGGTTTCCCATAGGCAGTTTAATGTTCATACCTCTTTTCTTCATTTCTCCAAAATTCTGTTTGATCTTTCTATATGCAACATCTACTTTTCCTACGACCATTTCCTTTTCTACTTCTTCACACTTTTCTTGTAGCCATTTTTCTTTTGCTATTTTGCATTTCCTATTTATTTGATTTCTAAATTGCCTGTACTGCTCTCTTCCTGCTTCATCCTGAGCATGTTTGTACCTTCTTCTCTGATCCATCAGCTGCAAAATTTCTTCTGTGATCCAAGGTTTTCGGGCAGCTTGTTCCCTAAAGCCTAAGGTTTCTTTGCCAGCTTTCATTATTTCGGTCTTTAATGCATTCCATTCATCCTCGGTTGAGCTCCTTTCACAGTTAATTCTTAGACCTAAGTCTACCATTTCTGCAAATTTTTCTCTTGTGCTAGATTGTTTCAGTTTATTCACTTCTAGTCTGTTCTGCTTATACTGCTTCCTCAATCGCTTGAATTTCAGCCTGCACTTCATTACTATCAAATTGTGGTCCGAGTCTATGTCTGCTCCTGGGTACGCTTTACAGTCTAGAACTTGATTCCTGAATCTCTGTTTGACCATGATATAATCTAGCTGATATCTGCCTGTATCCCCAGGACGTTTCCAGGTGTATATTCTTCTTGCATGGTTCTTAAACAGTGTGTTCGCCACTACTAGCTTATATCTTTACACAAAATTCTAGCAACCTGCTTCCTCGCTCATTTCTTTCTCCTAGACCAAAACTTCCTACAGTATTCCCCTCTTTTCCTTCTCCCACTATTGCATTCCAATCACCCATAATTATTAGATTTTCCTCCCCTTTCACATATTGGATTAATTCTTCAATTTCAGCGTATATTTTTTCTATTTCTTCGTCATCTTCCTGTGACGTTGGCATATATACTTGTACTAATGTGGTTGGGACGGGCTTAGTTTCTAACCTCATCAAAATAATCCTGTCACTAAATTGTTCATAATAACTCACCCGTTTCCCTACTTTCTTGTTCATTACAAATCCTACACCAGTGACTCCATTGACAGCTTGTGTGCTAATTATCCTGTGTTCCCCAGACCAGAAATCCTGTGCGTCCTTCATTTAATCTCACTAATCCAACAACATCTAACTTAAGTTGTTCCATCTCCCTTTTAAGTTTTCTAACCTACCTGCCCTATTCAGACTTCTAACATTCCACGCTCCGACTCGTAGAATGTTTCTATCCATTCTGATGACTCCTCCCTGAGCAGTCCCCACCCGGAGACCCGATTGGGGGACTATTTTACCTCCGGAATATTTTACCCAGGAAGAAGCCATCATGATATATGTAATTTGAGAGGATTACATGTCCCTCGGGATACCCTTTGGGTCTTTAATGCAGTGGTTTCCCATTGCCTTCTGCATCCCATGCCGTTGATCATTTCTGATTCATCCGCCTTTAGGGGCCGTTTCCAACCCCAAGGGCAAGAGGGTGCCCTGATCCGATACCCGCTCTTCCGCCCTCCTTTCGGAGGCCGTTGGCAAGCAGTGGTGACTCCTTATACCGGGAATCTTCCAGTCGCCAGAGCCTCGTCCGTGCAAACAGGGTGCACCACGTGAAGGAGAGGTTGACATTTGGTTGGAAAAGACTAGTACTAGTCTCTCCCAAACCCTTACACCCCACTGACTCGACTAGCAGCTATCAAAAGGAAGCGGCGAAGCGCGCGATTTTGGCGGTCACGTGACTTAGTATCAGCTACACAGTGCTGATGTCGCTTCGTCTGACAGCTAAATCGTTGGTCTTTTTGTTGTTGTCAGAAGCAGCTTACACCATTCTGCTGCTTGTTCGATGCTTTTTTATTTTTATTTTTTTTGTCAGAATGGGAAAACATGGAAGGAAATGTGTTCAAATGGTGATTTTTTTGTAGATATTTTATGTTTATTGGAAATATGAAGGAATGGGGGACACGCAATAACAATAAATATATAAACAACAATTCGCGAAAAAAAATCGTTGAGGGAGTTATTTCTACAATTCAATGAAACTGGATTGAACATTCCATCTGAGGAACATCTCAGAAAAAAATAAAAACATTAAGGATGCATACCGAAATTAATTATATATGAACAAAAACTCCAAAAACTGTCACCACCTATAATTGTACCGGTAACAAGTTAATACTAGTTTCGTCTCACAAGGAATCGAACTTCTTATCAGCGAAGTTTTTAGTAAGTTGAGAAGTAACCAATTCAAATAATTCAAACTTTCACTCAGTTAGCCATGAATATTTTGTGGGCTAGTGGATCCTCCGAATCAAGTTTTGTCAGAAGAAACGCAAACGCCTCCACTTTTCTCTTCATCTAACCAGTCGCGGCCCTTTTTATTTATTTATTTTATTATTTTATTTATTATTTTTATTTATTTTTTATGTTTTATATTTCACTTAACAAATGTTTACCCAATCCAGCACAAGCCCGACGAATTAATGTTTCAAAACTATACGAATGATTTGTAACGACAATGCAAACAAAGAATGGGTTTGTAGGACACTTCACTAGTTACTACCTACTCGCACTCAGTGGCGGCTAATAGCTACAGCACTTCTTGGTAGCGGCAATCACTTGCCGCGAGTAATAGCAGCGACAAAAATCACCGCGTGTGATCGAGGCTTCACTGAAGGAAATGATAATATTGTTCACAGTTGAGGTAACTGCACTATTAGATGACAAGAATAATGTTTTAATTGATTGTTAATTTTAATCAATTCACTCATAAATTTCTCCAAACACCAACGGTGATTAGAAAATATCTTTTGAGCGTGAAATATATTTAAAATCAAGCCTTCTTCCAAGGGCAGGCAAATACTGAAAAGTCCTAAAAATGTCAGAAATTACCCAAGTAGCTCAAACTTAAAGATTTTTATTACGTTAACGTTT
>JARYHS010011408.1:93863707-94009434 GCA_031002005.1 Vandiemenella viatica
CGTATGGCCGAACCGCTGGCACTTAAAGCAGCGCATTGGGTCCGGCACATACGGGCGGATATTCAAATTCAAATATCCTGCCTTGATGTTTTTGGGCAACGTCGGAGTGTCGAACGTCAGGACGAAGGTGGCTGTCTTCTCAAGACTGCCGTTAACCCTTCGTTTAATCTGACGAACCTCGACCACATGTTCTGTAGACCACTCCTTAAGGAGTTCCTCGGTCTCTAAATCTATGAGGTCTCTGCAGGTGATGACACCTTTACTAGAGTTTAGAGTTTTATGGAGTTCGCACTTTACTGCGAACTCCCCGAGCTTCTCGCACTTAAGGAGTTGGACAGCCTGCTTTTGGGTGGATGTTTCCAAAAGCAGAGTCCCGTTCCTCAGCTTTTTTACCGATTTGAGGGTACCCGCAATACCCTCTAAACCTTTGTTTACATAAAATGGAGAGACCTTCTCAAAAGATCCCTCCACCCTTGTCATGATAACGAAGGCATTGTCTATATAAACAACCCTTGCCGTTACTGTAATTTTGTTTGGGGGAGGGCTTTCAACCCTCGCCCGCTTTTTTGAACTGGGTGTATTTTTATTTGCCTGCGACACACCCGGGCCGCAGGGGTTTTGGTTTTTTTGTGAGAAGGAATTTTGTCCCACGAGTGAAAACCATTTAAAAAGAAATGCTTATACAACAGGGGTGCGCAGGTGCCCCTGAGGTTGCACGTTAGCGGGTGGTTTGCCTCACCACTCATCCGCCTCCTCGGCACGTGCCGACCTTGAGGTTGAGGGTTTTTTTATAGAGGTTTGTACCGTCCTCGCGATCCGGGCGATGAAGCCAAGATCCCCGTTCTCCTAGGCACACAACGTTCCACCGCCACGCCCTACGGTGGTCGTTGAAGCATGGTAGGAGTTTACGGTGTGGGAAACTTGCGGCGCTCACAAGTTTCCAGCTCGGGCACCGCGGGTTCGCCAAACCCGTACCTGGCACTTGCGTACCAGGCCCCTGCGGGGGCAGTAATGGAATCTCGTTATCTTGAACCTACTTGACTGAATCATTCTGTATATATCGTCCGTTTAAAAACAATACGTTCAGTGCAATCTAAATTATTAACTACAATTAACTTGTCAGTAGCAGCAAAAATGTGATGCTGATAAAAATAAATGTTTGTTTGTTCGTCTTCTGGAGGTTCCCATACCATTCACCCAATTACCATGAAACTTAACTGAGTTTTGCTGATGTTCTTTGTATAAACCCAAAGGTCTTTTTTCCGATTTCTATTGAACTTTGCCCACGTATACTTTAAAAGAAAGGTAAAGGCCGTCTACATTTGGTTTAAGAAACCCACACCTCTTCCCATCACCGTCCTTAAACAAATTTACACACATTATTCAGTTTTTTTCCCAATATATCGTAAATGGTAGGGAAATCGGCCAAAGTGGATAGTGATATTCTGAAAGACCATAATATTTCCTGTCAAACGGCGCTGGACCGATTCCGATGGCGCAATGGCTAATCAATAAATTCGAATTTGTAATTTAAAAATCGTTTTAAAATGGTGAATTTTTATTCGATCTCAAAAGGAATTTTGCGCACATTAGCTTAAAATAAGTGGGAAAAAAATAATGTTTACATTTAGTTTACAAAACTGCAGTCGCTCTCTCCCTTCACCCCTCTTAAGGCAAATTTACACAAGCAACTTTTCCGTTTTGTTTTTCATTACATCTCGAAAAAGGTAGGGAAATCTGCCAAAGTGGATGGTGATGAAGTGTGTTTAAGACAATCCGATCAAACAAGATAAAACATTAGAACTTTCACATCCAGCCCCAAAACAACGCAGGGTACTCTCCTAGTCAACAATAAATAAAGCATGCTGTCGGAAGTAATCCAGTAAACCAGAAAAGATTATTTATTACTTGATTTAACTCTACAGTGTGCGGAACACGAATATTATTATATTTATTAAGGAAATGAGCGGTAAGGAGATAAAAACTGAAAAATCCCACCATATAAAAGTGGGGAAATTGACTCTGCAATGTCAAGAATCTGGTTGGAACGTGATGAATCAGATTTTGTTTCCTTTATAGAGCTGAATAGCGCCGTAATCTGGACGTTATTAGAAGCATCTATGCAAAAATTGTATACTTGAGAAATATTAAGTCATGGGAGAGAACTAAAGTTATTAAAATTTCAATGATATTGAACAAAATACAGCGAGAAAGAGAATTTGTACATACATAATATATACATAAAATATGAACCATTAAAACTTGTTCGAAGGTACAAATTGAATGAAGAACCAAGAGGGAAAATATTGTTTCAAAAATTAAGGCAGAGATTTTATACAATCACCAAATCTGAATTGAGATTAACAGTTGATAAAGTAGAAATCATCTGTCATTCCGATCTGATGATAGAAAAGTTACCTAAATGATAATGGTGGTAATATTAACTTAACTATGAACTATAAACTAACATATCCGAAGAGTTACAATACGGACTAAATATTTGGAACACTAATAGTAGTAGTATAAGCCGATCCTCGTATATCGTCCGTGGTAGGCCGGAAGATAATAACTTGGAATAAATATCAATGCTGAACATGTTTAATTTAATTTAATTACAATGGAGCACACGCTCCAGTGGCAATTTCCCTACACACCCATCTTCCCTCTACCATGCCCCCACCTACATTTACCCTCCACAAATTTTAACTCTAAATTCTTTTAACGTTTTCGGTAAGTTATTAATCATTTCCCTTGGTAACTCATACCGAGCGTGGTGGTGTAACGGATAGCGTTCTGGTCTCGCATTCGGGAGGACGGCGGTTCGAATCCCCGTCCGGGCATCCAGATTTGGGTTTTCCATGGTTTCCCCAAATCACTCCAGGTGAATGCCGGGATGCTTCCTTCAAAAGGCCATGGCCGAATTCCTTCCCATTCCTTGCCCCCATCCTTTCCCGTCTCTAAAGACCACGTTGTTAAAAAGGGACGTTAAACTGTAACCAAAAAAAAAAGGTAACTCATGGCAATCCCTGACACCCTTACCTAAAAACGAAAATCTTCCCACACCCTTGTGCCTGAAATCGAGTGCCAGCTTGGGGTCATGATCATCTTTTCCCTTACATGAACTACTTTCCATACCTACTGCAATATCTTTCCATGCCTCATCGCCAGTATACGCCCTGTACACTCCCATGACCCTACTCATCCTTCTCCTGTCTTGCAATGAATCCCATTCCACCTCCTTTATCATATCTGTCAGCGATTGCATTCTGCGATAATTTCCAAGAAACAAATCTAGCAGCTCTTTTTTGCACCTTCTCTAATTCCTGTATTTGATACGCAAAATGTGGGTCCCATTCAAGCAATGGTCTGACCAAAGTTTTGTAACCCAATTCCTTTACTTTTCTCGTACATCTCCTCATCACTCTCTCCAACAAGTGCAGAATTTTGAAACCTTTTCCTACCACCTGTCCAATGTGTCCTGCCCATTTAAGCTTGATATTAAATGTAATGCCAAGATATTTACATTTCAAGTCTTCAGCAAGCAATTCCTTCCCCACCTTATATTGATAATTAACTTTTGTTTTTAATTTGTGTATCTAATAAGCTGACTCTTCTTTGCATCTATCTTCTTTACATTTATCTTCATCTCATGTTTACCAACCCAACTAGATATCCTGTTCAGATCACCCTGCAACTGTTTACAGTCCTCTATCGTTTTGATTCTTTTATACAGCATTATGTCATCTGTAAACAATCTAATTTCAGATAGTAAACAATCAACACAATTATTCATTAGAATAATGAATAGCAATGGTCCCAATACGCTACCGTGCGGCACTCCCATTTTTACTTCCACTTCCTTTGATACCGCATAACTTTCGGTTTTCTACCTTTTAAAAATTCTACTACCCAACAAATCACTTTCTCATCCACTCCAATAGTTTTTACCTTATTTACTACCATTTTATGGCTCACTCTGTCAAACGCCTTTGAAAGATCTAGTGCTACACTATCAATTTTGGCCTCCCTTGTCAATTTCATCTGAAACATCTTACATATATTCCACCAACTGAGATTCGCAAGAATATCCTTGCCTGAACACCTGTTGCCTACTTGAAAACCACTTACATTCCTCACATATATTTCTGATGTGGATGCATATCAATCTTTCCATTAATTTACCTACCACTGATGTCAAACTAATTGGCCTATAATTTTCGAATATTTCTCACCCCTCCTTTATGCACCGGTATTACTATCGCACTTTTCCAGTCCTGTGGTAAGCAGCAATTATCCAGACTCAATTTAAATAAAATTTCAATGTAAGGTACAATGTCACATCCAACTATCTTTAAGATATCTGTAGTAAAATTATCTACACCAGCCCCTTTATGTTTTTTCAGCTTGCTTATTTCCTTCATGATTTCCTCAGGATGAATTTCAAATTTTGAGTATCTTCATTTCTAATCGTATTATTAAGCTCATTCTCCGAATTAGACCTTCCCATTTCTGATTACCATTTCTGTCCCTAATGCTCTTTCTAAACCAGTTATTTAAAATCTCAGCCTTTTTTCAAATCCTCAGACCGAGCGTGGTGGTGTAACGGCTAGCGTTCTGGCCTCGCATTCGGGAGGACGGTGGTTCGAATCCCCGTCCGGGCATCCAGATTTGGGTTTTCCATGGTTTCCCCAAATCACTCCAGGTGAATGCCGGGATGCTTCCTTCAAAAGGCCATGGCCGAATTCCTTCCCATTCCTTGCCCCCATCCTTTCCCGTCTCTAAAGACCTAGATGTTATAGGAGACGTTAAGCAATTAAAAAAAAAAAAATAATAAAAAAAAAAATCAAATCCTCAGTAACTACTTCTCCATCCTTACCTATAAGCGTCTCTACAGCCTCCCTTCCCCTCAGTTTCCTGATATAGCCATAGAAATTTCTAGATGCATCAGTCAGTTGTCCTCGTACACTGACAATACTCTTCATAAACCCATCTTTAGCCACTTTCTTTGTTGTTATCAAGTCATTGTTTAGTTGTTTTAAATATTCCCTACTACCCTGCTGCCTCTTAACTATGTTATGTTCTCTTCGTACCAACCTCTTTAACCTCCTCACTTCCCTATTATAGTACACAAGTTCTCTACTTCTCTTTACTTTCTGCTTTGGAATAAATTTTTCTTCGCCCTTTCTTACTATCTCCTTGAACTCTTCCCACCTTGACTCTACTGTACTTGTGCCTTCCTTCCATTTGCTGAATCGTTCTCTGAAATATCTCTTCAAATTTGAAACCTGTGCCTTTTTTTATAATTGTACCTGTTTCCCCCTTCAATTTTGGCTGCTGGTTCACTGAATCCTCTAATATCCATCAGAACTGCTTCATGATCACTTATTCCTTCCGTTACTTGACACCCCACAAGGTTATCATCGGGCTTTATTAGGAATATATCCAAAATATTTTGTCCCCTAGTGTTTTGCTCTACTACTAGTGTAAATCCTCCTTCCCTTATTAAGGTATTTGCAAATCTTTGTCCCCGTGTATTATTAATCTTATTTCCTTCCCAGTTTACACCTGGTAAATTTATATACCCACCAATAATGATCATTCTATTCTCACCGCTGGAATCACAGTATGAATTTAATTTCTCCCCAAGAGCCTCATCTTCATCTATCATTCTTCCACTGCGGTAAGCAGCCAACACCCTGATTTTTTCTTTTTCATTACCCCAGAAATCTACCCCAAGTAACTTATGGTCATGATCTATGAGCGCCAGTGAACTGTGGTAGTTTTTGCTAACTAGTATGAATACTCCTCCACCAATCGCTCCTCTACCTCTGCGGTACACTCTGTAACCATCAGGAAAAATCTCACTGTCTAGTATATATTCTTTTAACCAACTCTCCACCGCAATTATTACTTGTGGCTCGTGTATATGTATTATGTTTGCAAATTCGATTACTTTGTTCATTATACTTTTACAGATTACCATTAACACCCTTATTACCAGCTTTATATTTTCAGCATTTATCTCCTCTTTCCCAGTTTTACCCCAGTCAGCTATTGTCTCAGCAACTTCATCTATTTCTTTAACATCTATGATCTTTCTCATCGTGGATCTGCAATCAGTATCTCTTTGATCATCTATTTCCGTCCTGTCACCAGGAGCCTCTAAACTAAAAAAGGCACAGTCTTGACTCCATCATCACTGGAAATGGGCTCCCATATTGCTTTAGCTAACAACTCAGTAAGTATTCCCTTCCCCATTCTATTTAGGTGTAGGCCATGCCTAGTGAAACCCCACCTACCAATGGTGTTTACAGGCACAACCCCCAACACAGAACTAATGCCTTTCCAGTGGACTCAGACAATAGCCACAAACTCCAAACTAAACCGAATCCATCTTCTAGAAACTGATAGATGTAATCACTGTCAAATGGCTGACACTCTACCACACAGGATTACCTGCCACTGTGTCAAAGACATTTGGAACTGGACAAGGTGCACCGCAGCACACATATTAGATAACACAGCGAGAAGAATAACTCCTGAACTTTTGCTTAAACCAGATATGATAACAGATTCGAAACATAGAAGAGACTTAATATGGCTAATGGGAACCACTGTATATTATATATTTTCTCAAAAGAATCCAAACATAGAGGACTATTGGGTCCAACATGTGGTAGACTACCACAGATTCAAGAAGAGGAGAAAAAATGAGAAGAATCCCTCCGCAAACTATTTAGATAAACTCATACCATTTAAATAAATAAAAATTAAAAAATAAATAAATACAAAAATTTAAAAAATGTGAATTTGTTGTATAACACTTCAGGTATCTCACCCTAATACCGTTAGCCCTGTTGAGCCTCCGTTTACAAGAAATTAAGAGTTAAATACTGACTAATTTTAAATTGCTAATCGCTACTTACAGAAAGCTCTCAGACAACAAGGCAGTTATTTACTAAACTGGAAAAAAAAACAATGAAATATGTGGCTGTTTTGGGGCCGAGTAGCAAGATGCATAAGTCAGACGCGCGCACCATCTGGCAGGCAAGACAAGTATCGAATAAAAAGAATAGGACCTGAAATAGGAGTTATAATAGTTTTATAATTAAATTAAGTTGAGATATATTTTTCATGGAATCATTTATGTAACAAAAAACCAATAAAATTGTCTGGAGAAAAAAAAAAAGAATATTGTAGCAATTATTAAAAAAAAAAACACTCCCCAGTTCTCCATCCCACCACGCAGCCGTTCGCACCTTTAGGACGACCGGTTCCAATAAAATAATTAAGGATGTGTTAATATTCAATGAAGTATCGATGAAGATCACTTTTCAATAACATTGTATTAAAAAGCTAACTTAGTCCTTAAGTCGAACGTCGGTTGGATCCTCAAGAAACAGGCATACTAAGCCATTGTGTTAGATGTAAGACGGCCAGATTATTTCCTCTGAGACCTACAGTTTTAGCGTGGAATCCGAGCCACGGAACGACCTGATGTAGCTCACATGTTTGAACACATCTCTAAAAAAATTCCTGCCCAGGACCGGAGCAGCGAACGTTTGAACGCAAGCGCCTTACCCAATGAGCTACCAATAATGCATGGCAGAATAATCTCAAAATAAAAACTAGTAGATAATCATATATATTATTTCTATCAGGTATTTTTTTTTTTTTTTGTCTCTAGCCTGTATCTTCCTTCACACTTAACCGAAATCAATGAATGAGGTGTCATTTTAAAGTTTATGGTCTCCACTTTGATCACATTGTATTTAGGACCCTTAAAGGGAAAAAATGTCAATATGTCTAAAATGCTGTTTTCTGTGTTACGAGTCATTTATCTCCCTGGATACCTATCCGATGTCGTTTAATGAAGTATCATTTTAAAGATTAAGATCTCCGCTTTAGTGACGTCATATACTAAGACAAAAAAATTTCGATATTCGACCCTTAAAGGGCAAAAGTATCAAAATTTTTGCAATGCGTTTTTGTGTCACGAGCCATTTATATAACTTCATATCTAACCGATACAGATAAATTCTGTAGTTCAAGAAAGGAATTTTCGTAATTCGACCCTAAATGGGAAAAATGTCAATTTTTCAAAAATGCGTTTTTCGTATCTCGAGCCATTTATCTCGATGAATATCTAACCAAAATCGATAAATGAAGTAAGATTATGAGGAGTAATGTCTCAGCTTTGGTTACATCATATTTTAAGAAAGAATGTTTTTGGAATTCAACCCTTGAAGGGAAAAAGTATAAATTTTTCTACAACGCATTTTTGTGTCACGAGCTATTTATATCCCTTGATATCTAACCGATATAGATAAAAGAGGTATTTTATTAAAGACGAAGGTCTCCGCCGTGGTAACATTATATTTTAAGAAAGGAATTTTTCGTAATTCGACCCTTAACGGGCAAAAATGTCAATTTTTCTAAAATACGTTTTTTGTCCCTAGAGCCATTTATCTCGATGGATATCAAACCAAAATCGAAAAATGAAGTAGGATTATGAGGAGTAATGTCTCAGCTTTGTGACATCATATTTTATGAAAGAATGCTTTTGGAATTACACCCTTAAAGTGAAAAAGTACAAATTTTCTACATCGCATTTTTGTGTTACGAGCTATTTATCTCCTTTGATATCTAACCAATATAAATAAAAGAGGTATCATATTAAAGACTAAGGTCTCCGCCGTGGTAAAATTATATTTTAAGAAAGGAATTTTTCGTAATTCGACCCTTAAAGGGCAAAAATGTCAATTTTTCTAAAATGCGTTTTTTGTCCCTCGAGCTATTTATCTCCCCGCATATCTAACAAAAATCGACAAATCAAGTAAGATTATGAGGAGTAATGTCTCAGTTTTGGTGACATCATATTTTAAGAAAAAAGTTTTGTTGAAATTCAACCCTTAAAGTGAATAAGTATCAATAGTTCTACAACGCATTTTGTGTCACGAGCTATTTATCTCCCCTGATATGTAACCGATATAGATAAATGAAATATCATATTATAGACTAAGGCATCCGCCGTGGTAACATTATTTTTGAAGAAAGGAATTTTTCGTAATTCGGCCTTTAAAGGGCAGAAATGTCAATATTTCTTAAATGCTTTTTTTCTGTTTTGAGCCATTTATCTCCCTGGATATCTAACGAAAATCAATAAATGAAGTAGGAGAATGAAGAGTAATGATTCAGCTTTGGTGACATTATATATTAAAAAAGATTTTTTTTAAATTTATCCCTTGATTGGGAAAAAGTATCAATGGTTCTACAACGCATTTTTGTGTCACGAGCCATTTATCTCCATTAATTTCTAACCGAAATAGATAAATGGGGTATCATTCTAAAAATTAATGTTTCCGCAGTGGTAACATCACATTTTAAGAAATGAATTTTTCTGAATTTAACTCTTAAAGGGCATAAATATCAGTATTTCTAAAATGAGTTTTTTGTGTCTCGAGTCATTTATCTCCCTTGATAATTGAACAAAATTGACAAACGAGGTATCATTTTAAAGATTGAGGTCTTCGTAAGGACTTAGGTTCCGTTACACCACATTTTAAGACAAAAATTTTTCAAAATTCTAACCTTAGAGGGCAAAAGTTTTAATATTGCTAAAATGCATTTTATTTTTATTTATTTTTTTTGTCAGGAGCTATTTATTTCCCTCGATACCTAACCGAAATTAATAAATGAGGTATCGTTTTAAATATTGAATTAACCGCTTTGGTCACATCATATTTTAAGAAAAAACTTTCTCCAAATTCAACCCTTAAGGGGCAAAAATATCACGATTTCTCAAAACATTTTTTTTTTTTTTACCTCACTTGATAATTAACCGAATTCGATAAATGAGGTATCATTTTAATGACCGAGGTGACTGCTTTGGTCACACCATATTTTTTTGGAATTCGACCCTTAAAGGGCAAAAGTATCTTTATTATTTCTAAAGCGTGCTTTTTTATTTCAAGCCATTTATCTTCTTCGATACCTTGCCGAAATCGATAAATATCATATCGTTTTAAAGATTAAGGTCTCCAGTTAGGTAAAATCATAAATTAAGAAAGAATTTTTCGGAATTTGGTGCTTTAAGTGGTAGCGCATATGAGAAAGTTCAGAGCAGCAGCAGATATCACAGACGTGTCAAGAAAAGTTATTTTTTTAATACGTAGCTTTCCGGATATTTTTTTTTCTGTTATGGAAACACTTTCTTTTTGCTATACAATTCCAATGTAAACATTTTATTCCCACAGCAACAAATATCACAGAGATGTTGATATGTTTTGTGAATGTTCTTCAGGTTGGTTGTATTCTGTTAAGATCAGTCATAAATACAGAGTGATTTAAATTTTCCTAACTGTTTCGTAATATGTTGTGAGTATTTTGATGGGTACCTGTAACACTAAAAAAAAATGCTACAAAAGTACGGTTATACTTTTCATTATGTTACAAGCTTACAACCTCACTATTCATTGCATTTTATTCGCGAAATTTTCGCGCGGGTCTTCTAGTAAATAATAATGTCAAAATAAAAAATTGAAAATAATTTTAATATTTGTAGATTAAATACATTTTATGGTCGATATGAGGGCCACACTTCAAATTCCTAGTCAATACGTTTTATGAGGCAGACCCAGTGACAAAAATGGTCTAAGAAATACATCTCTGAGTGAATCTCGCGTCTTCCAACGATAAAAAAAAACGGATTCTCTATTTTAAAAGCTCTAAACATCTGTTCCTCAAATGCTGGGGAAGAAAAAAAAAATCGATCACTTATTTCTAGGAAAAGTCATTCCAAAACAATTTCACGGAATTCTAAATACGATATGTGCTAATTTGAAGTGTCCGGCGTATATTTTGTTTACGGCCCAGAGCCGTGTGATAAGTTGACAGACGGGCAGCCAGTGTAGCGTCGTTTACCTTTAGGTATGGAATCCTAAAAAGCAAGCTGAGCCAAAATAATATGACCATCTGCTTAATAGCGTGTAGGTCGAGCTTTGGAACGCAATACACCAGCTATTCAGCTTGTTATGGGTTCGACATGTCCTTGATAGGTTTCCTGAGGTAATGGGTACCATATGTCTACGCACAGATCATGCAATTCCTTTAAATTAAGTGCCGGTATTTCTTGGGTGCGAAGCTGGATCCCGGTGGCGTCCGAATGTGTTCTATCGGAATAATATCAGGCGAATTTGATGGCCAAGGAGCATCATGCTCTTCAAACGACTGTAGTTCTGCTCTGGCCTTGAGACTTGGACAGTGATTCTGCTAAAAGATGCCATCGTCGTCGTGCACGAGAGAATAATGGTGGTCCGCAATAATTTTCACGTAGTCCACAGCTGTCAAGGTGCCTTCAATCACTAACACAGATCTCTCAGATGAATGTCCACCATAGCATAATACTGCACCCACCGGACTGCATCCTTGGCGTGATGATTGTTCGAGCAGCCATTCGCCTGGAAGACGGTGTATCCGGGCACAACGATCGACCTGGTGTAACAAGAAACATGACTCATCCGACCAGGTGACACGTTTCCATTGATCCGCGGTCCTATCTCGATGATTTCGTGGCCACTGCAATCGCAATTGACTATGTCATTGGATCAACATGGGAACACGTAGAACGCGTCTAATGCGGAGCCCCATGTTCAACAATGTTCAATGAATGGTGTGCCCCATAATACTTGTGCCTGCACCAGCATTGTACTTTGCCGTCAGATCTGCCACGGATATTCCTCTATCCTGCATTACAGAAAGGGCAAGCCTCCGATCACCGTGTTGTGTGACGAGGCTTGGACATCATCAAGTTGTCGCCAGCTCGTCGTTTCACCGTCCTTCAACCACTTTCCATAGATGCTCAGTAAAGCGGTACGCGAACGGACGACCAGTCTCGCCGTTTCCGAGATGCTTATTTCCAGGCGTTGACAGTATCTTATATCAGAGCATTTGCTATCCATATCATTGACTCCCCATACGTCTTTGCTTAGCTTAAATACTTTTCCTCAAAGCGACGTCAGTCACCAGATGGCATTAGATCTCGCGTTAGGCAGTGGTCATACTGTTTTGGGCTCATCAGTGTATATCACTATTCTGAATGACTGGAGAAAAATCAGTCATCAAATTACTTAATTGAGTGACTAGTATTGGTGCAGATATAGACTAATTTATCAATACGTTTCCCACTTGAATGGTAATACCGCGATCCGTCTAACTTGTTGACCTTGCAAGTTGAGCTGGTCTACAGTGTACCGGGTGGTAAAGCTGAGCCATATACAGGGTGATTCAGGAGGAATAGTAAATAATGGAAGTGGTAGTATTAGCAATATTGAGCAAAAAAATCTTATATAAACATTTGTCCAATTTCCGTTCGTTCTAGAGATACAGGTATTGTAATGTTATGCACAGAATAAACCTAAAAAAATGATCAAGAGCACCCATATACGAGTGATCGGCCACTTTCAACCACCATATCTCCCACACTAACACAGTTACTGAAATTCGGCCGACGTTGTGATCGAAAGGTGAATCTGTGTTACTACCACACACAAATGCCAGTGATCTGCGATAGATAGTTTTCGCTGAAAAGTGATACACCATGACACATTCGTCTTTGGCAGGAATATGAAATTTCCGCAGGTCGACCACTTTCAACCCCCATATCTCCCACACCCCCATAGCTCCAGACATCTAACAACCATAGTGCACCATAGGAGACACGAGTCTACTACCACACACAAACACCAATGGTCTATGCTAATGTAGTTGTGACAGGAAGCAGAAGTATAAGATGACACAAATTTTTGGTCCGAAATATGAAAACGCCCTGCATTGGCCAACTTTAATCATCAAATCTCCGACATCCCCACAGCTATCGACATTCGGCCAACGTTGTGCACGACAGGAAACTCCATGCTACTTCCACACACAAAGATCAGTGATCTGTGCTTGGCACAGCTGGGCACAAAACAGTTAATCCGCTAATCGTTAATTAACGAAGTTAAAAAAATTGCGAAAATTTAACTTTTAAGTTAACCTAAAAAATCATTAACGGTCTTCTTAACTTCCGTTAAATTGGACTTCCGTTAACTTAAGTCCGTTACATAGGTTGTTGACGTCTTTTCGTTTGTTTGAACTGTGCGCCACGCCACCACTCGTAAGTCGTATGTTCGGTGTAGTAGTGTGCGCCGCCTGCTAAAATCTTGGCGGCGGCACGCCGAGCATTTTCAGCCGGCGGCGGCGTGACTATTTTATATTGTGAATTCTGCAAACGTAAATAAACTAAAAAGCGTCATAACCTATCTTATTGACAATTCAACATTATTATCTGCAATGAGGTGTATTTATTATTACAAAATGTATGTCGTTATTATACGTTTAGTAAAAACATCGCGTTCAGTTGGTGTTGAAGCAACAGTGACGGATCGGCAGTGTGTGTCGGAAGAGGTTAATCGGACAAACTGTTCGGGTGTCAAATCGGGCATTACTAGGAGGAAATTCTGTGCCAGTGGATGACCGGCCGCCTGATCGATAGTATCGCACTGGATTTTTTTTTTCTTTTTTTTTTTTTGTAACTGCTTTACGTCTCTTTTTAACATCCAGGTCTTTAGAGACGGGAAAGGATGGGGGGCAAGGATGGGGGCAAGGAATGGGAAGGAATTCGACCATGGCCTTTTGAAGGAAGCATCCCGGCATTTGCCTGGAGTGATTTGGGGAAACCATGGAAAACCCAAATCTGGATGCCCGGACGGGGATTCGAACCGCCGTCCTCCCGAATGCGAGGCGAGAAATCGCACTGGAGTCTGCAGTGTTGCAGATCAGCAAAAAAACTCAACTTTCAGTAACCAGTGCGAAAAAATTCAAAGAAATAATACATAAGTTACGAAAAAAGGTGATGTGCAATTTTAATTCGAATAAAAAAAAAAAATAAAAGTAGCAGCTAGTTTGGCAGTTTCGGCCGTGTAATGTAAAAGGATGTCGCTGACTAACTTCCGTTCTATTTGTTCACGTAAAAACATGCAGGCCATGATTTAGTGAAACCAGGCCGGGTCGTCTAAAGGGGCCTTTAGGTCACAGGTAGGCCGTGGCACAAAGGTAACCGTAACAGGCATTGGTCGTAGATTTTAGGTTGGCCGCAAATTTCACTGGTCGCAGTTTTCACATATTCAGGTGTCCCAGTCCAACTTGTTTTCTATAATATTGTTGCTTTTCATTCAGTATTCATGTCTTTTTTTTATTATTATTATTATATATATATAGTCATGAGTACCTTAATTGTCTCTCGTAAGACAATTTGCAAGTGTTATGTTGATCACAGTCTCAACAAAGATAAAAACAGACAGGAATACCACTTCGTTGTTGTGGCGACAGCGTAACCACAATTTGTTAATTTTTATAAATAAATCCACACTTGCATCATGGTACATAACACCTTGAGATAGAGAGCAGTTATACCTACCGTACTATAATACTAATACATTAGTACAACTTTTGACTAGTTAACTTTTAACGGATAACTTTAACTTGCGTTAAGTTTATAAACATTTAACGCTTTAACGATTATCGAAGTTAACTTTTTAAGTAGCGGAATAATGATTAACGAAGTTAACGTTTGGATTAACTGTGCCCACCTGTGGTGCTTGGTAGTGGTGGCTGAAAAGTGAAATATATGAAAACACACGTCTATTTTTATATATATATATAAGATATCTGCCACCGCTGATAGTTTTCCTGTTACTTGCGGCTATTGCTACAATTTCTGGGTTTAACTCCCTTTGGTCAACTAACTGCAAGACTCCAGTAAATACGTGAAGGCTACTGAATAACAAGCACCTGTCTGGAACGTAAGTCATAATACATCCGAAATAGAAGCTAATTACTTAATTCTAAAATCCACTGAATAAAAAATAATGGCGACTGGTAAAAATTTCTAATTTTGTTCATCCACTTCTTTTCGTACCGTGTTCGGTTTATGGCAGATACATGATGAACTGCGATGTGACTTATCCGAATGTGCCATTGGTATTGTAATTCCAGATGCATCGTTGGTATGAGTTGATGTCTACGCTACTGTCTGTGAAAATTACAACACGAAGAAGGATTTTGGAGTGATTTAGACCATTTATTCTGGATGTTTCAATTTTCAGTCCTAGTTATTCAGTAGCTTCATAGAGGCAGGAAGTCTGTTTTTTAATGACCATGCCTTCTATAAGGAACAATCCTGGCATTCGCTTTAGTGATTTGGGGAAAACTCAGAAAACCCAAATCTGGATGGCCGGCTGGGGATTCTTTCCGATGTCCTTCCCAAAATCAGAGTGTTACCGTTTCGCAACAAGCTTGGTGGGGAAGTCCATGATTATAACATTATCGTTGTTAGAAATCCAAAATACATTCCAATTCTAAATGACTAGCGATACAGATTTTTAATATACAGGATGGTGATGTAGGAATAGTAATAAGTGTTCCAACAGGCAGCGATTATAGTTGCAGAAAGGAATTAATGTTAGAAGGCTCCATTTTTCGAGTTTCAAGTTAAACTGTTGGTTCCAATGAGTGATTAACCGACAGGATTGCCAGTGTCTGCAATGGAGCTGGATTGTGCAGCCAGTAATAAACTCTATCACTTAATCACTAAGATAATATGAAATTTTTATTGCTTTTACAGAAGAAATTGGTCATATTCAAGGAATGACAAAGAGGGAAGTTGATATGAACTGACACTGGTAAACTGTTGGATCATAGTGAATAAAGTTTTGGAGTTTTGAACGTTTGGTTAAGATGCACACATTACTCGTAGTTACAGGAGTTGTCCTGATTAAAGTCAGATTTTCTTTACAATGGGGTACTACTCCTTGAGTAGTGTAGATATACTGCAAAAACACAAGAAATTGATGGAGCGGTTTCATACTAGTTACTAATAACTCTTACAGTTCAGAGGCATTCGTTGGTGGTACATAATAATTACTGGAGCAATGAAAGGAAGAGATAAATTCCTTGTCTGCTTGTTGAAGCGGGAGACTGAATAAAAAAAACTCTCTATTGAGCAGAAACTGGATGATTTTCAGAGATCAGAGGAAGGAGCAAGATGACCGTAATTTTTGTCGACTTAAATATATGGAGTATCGACTGAAAAAAAAGTAGTATTAATAATACAAAGAAGTAGATGTTTGGGAATTACATGGAGGAATACCTGGGTATCTCTGTAATACCGTGGAAGCACGTACCGCTCAAACTTGTGCACTTAAATTATAAACAAATATAGTTAATAGTTAGTTTTTGCTGTAATCTATACTATTATAAATTTGTTAGCAGGCTGCGTGTGTCTCATTATTTGAACGGGAGCTGCACAAAAACTACTGCAGCAAATTGTATGGTGTTTTCAATTCTTTAGAGCTAACGGTCACAATTGAAATCTCCGGAAATAGCAAATGACTTATATGAACCGAGGTACGGAGGGAATAATTAAATACAATTCTACAGATGAAATTATGAGATACGGATCACACTGTAATTGAGATGTTTACTCCTGGCACAAAACTGAAAAAATATCACACAATTTAATTTAGAATTCTGTTTAGTATTTTGACTTCGAATATTTAGTTTTTCAGTTTTCTTTAATGTTGTAAATCTGACGTTAAACATTACTAATAATGGTGTTTAATTTACTGTAAAAAGACAAATATCTCTGGATTATATATATCTATCTTTGGTTATAATTTCGTGGTTTTATCTGTTCTGATAAATGTAATTATACGGAATTCATTACTCAAACCACTACATAATGTTTTAACTCTTCATTGTAATAGAGGTGTAATATTTACGGTAAGTAATTTTGTGCTTAATATAGATAGTTATGGGTTTTAAAGATACCGGGTCGCCGAAATTTGATGGTTAATAGCGTAAGACAATTCGAAAGTAAAGAATAAAATTTTGTGTTACATCGCTTACCAGTAGTTCTCGAGAAATCGGAAGAAAAATCAGTTATATGTGTAGTTCCTTGTGCCTTTGGCGACGTTTTTAATCTGTTCCCGGGCCGCATTTCGATCTAGTCACAACCACTAGAAGAAAAAAAAGAATAAACGTTACATTGCGATACTGCCAATGTATTATTACGAGTGTTTTATTCCTCTTGCAGTGTAAACTGAAGTTGTATTATGAAAGTAATTGTTATAACTTACCCTACTCGTACTTTGAATCCTGAAACAATGTATTTAGCGATGCATTTCATGTATTCAGGTGTATCTGCATCTTTTGATTTTGAAGCGCCAATATCAGTGGCCTATGGATGGTGGTTAGATCGAAATGCAGCCTGGACCAGAATGTTTTTGCAGCAACATGAGGCATGATTAATTAAGTTATTAATAGTAATTAATAAGCTGCTTTAGTGAGAGCCATGGCAAGAATCTTACAAAAAGGATTTAACAAACATTTCAAAAGATTGTCATTGCATTTGCAGCGCCGCTGCCGGTGGATTTCTAATAGATACCTACGCGTCACTCTCATATTTCGGCATTTTTAATTTAATTCGTGGAGACTTTTCGAAAAAAGTAGAATGCAAAACGCGAAGAGGACATTATAACATAGCAGTTAAAACAAAATTCAACAGGTCAGTTCCAGTTTCGGGCAGGTAGTGAATGTACCCTTCCTCCCATTGGGTGGGAAGGGATATTCTCCACTTGCCCGAAACTGGTACTAACCTGTTGAAATTTATCTTAACTGCTTCCTTATAATGTCCTCTTCACGTTTTCCGCTCTGGTTTTACGGAAAAGTCAGCAGGAATTAAATTAAAAATGCCGAAATGTGAGGGCTATTAGATGCCACCGGCTCTGCAAAAGCAATGACAATCTTTTGAAATGTTTGTTAAATCCTTTGTTGTCATATTATCTTGCCGTTTTAGATTCACATGTTGTAAATCGTCGCACGAAATTAACAGATAGAAAATATTTACCCGAGATGCAGTACAATTACGCTCGCCTTCTTACAATCGATACAAGCGGTCAGAGATAATCGATTGTTTCCGTTTTAAGTATTTACACTTGGTTTTGTTAGAGTTCCGTAGAGTTCAGGAGAATGCACTTTCACGTATAATGCACTTTCCTCTAGCAATAAAAGTTCTTTGTAGCATCTAAATTATTATCGTTTTTTTTATTAATTACGGTGTAGTATATGCCCTGGTGCCAATGACCTTCCACTCCAACTTTTGCTTTATACGAAATTTTGTACGAAAATTGTTTGAAGTATGGTTAAACAGGTAATCTTCTATTTTGTGTGCTACCGTCTTTTACTGCGATCGACTGTACCAACGGCAACGATTACATATACGCCACAGATGCGGTTTGTAAACATTCAGAGATGTTGGGCTATGAAAGATGTTACGTACTAGTTGTGATTAATGATGTTTATTTTAATTAATATTACAAGGGAATATTCAAAATGTTTAAATTATAAGACGAACGGTGTGTGAACAATTTAATAGCGTTGCTTTGTGTAATACAGAATGTTTTAATTTAGTTATCTATGCCCATGCAGTTGTTAAGTTGTTATTACCATAACAACTTCGTAAATATGGCAGCAATCAAGCAGAGCAGGCGGCAATTTTATGAAATTTATAAAGATGTTCAAGACTTAATAGGAGACAAGATGAAGTGGCCTAAGTACATCCGAGAAATTATTTGGCGCAGTCAGTTGAAATATAGGGATAGGCTTCCTATTACTGTATTTTTTTTTTTGGGAATGGCTGCCCAAAATATTTATTTCTCGAGTTCATTCGATTATGTCGTCCGGACGTAATTAATGCCGATAAATTGAAAAAACTAGATGGGGTTTAGGACTGGTTACAGGAATGCGTGGATAAAGAAAGGAATGATATTTTGAGAAAGCGTACGTACTTCGATATTGTGGAGGGGAGGGTGAGGAATTTATGTCCGGAACAGTGAAGAAATACACACTCAAACAGCTCCTGTCGGAGCTAAAATGCTACTTTAAGCAACAGAAGGCTCTTTTAAGAGCCAAAAATTATTAACAGAAAACAAGCTGTAATCATGCTGAAGTGAACGGTTCAACTGTGCCGTGTAATGGAACCCTGGACATAAAGCAACGATTATCTGTTGCTGGTAATGTGGTACATGCTTAATTTTGTACTTTTCTTTTAGACCCTAGATGCGATGAAGCCTGTACTAATACAAGGGCTATGGATTGCACAGATTCACATACTAGTACAAACACGTTTCGTGTATGTACTGCTAGGTTGTACTGTGGTACAGGCTTAATTTTAATACTTTTTTTTCGACGCTAGATGCGATGATGCCTGTACCAATACAAGGGCTACGAATTGCAAGGATTGACAGTAGTAGTACAAACACGTATCGTCTACCTACTGCTAGTTTGTTGTGTGGTACAGGCTTCATTTTCAGTGCATCTTTATTCGATTCTATATGCGATCTGGCCTGGACCATTGCTACGGCTGCTGATTTCACAGCTTCAGCTTCACAGTAGTAGTACATAGACGTATGGTGTATGTACTGATAGGTTGTACTGTGGTACAGGCTTAATTTTAATACTTTCTTTTTTCGACGCTAGATACGATGAAGCCTGTACCAGTACAAGGGCTACGGATTGAACAGTACTAGTACAAACACGTAACGTGTAGTGTGGTACAGGCTTCATTTTCCGTTCATCTTTATTCGACGCTATATGGGATGGGCCTGGACCATTTGAACGGGTGCTGATTTCACAGCTTCAGCTTCACACTAGTAGTACATAGACGTATGGTGTATGTACTGCTAGGTTGTACTGTGGTATAGGCGTCCCATTTTTTCGGGACGCTTTATCTGAAAACTAACGAGATTATCGTGAAAAATGGCGTCAAAAATTGAACTTTTTGGTCATCAGTTCCATGATATCTGTACGATAGAGAGGCATTTATATCATTACCGTGGCGCCACAATATGATGATCAATTCTTGTAGAACTCCACGAAAAAAAGCGAAAATAAAGAGTAAAATTTTTTGATATCTCGCTTGGTTTTCGAGATATAGCATGTTAAATATCAGTCATACGTATAGTTCCTTATGCTTTTCAGGATTTTTCTTCTGGTCCAGGCTGTATTTCAACCTTACTACGTCAATTTCGAGAAAAGATATCTCGAGAACTAAGCGAGATATCAAAAAATTTTATTCCTTACTTCCAATTTGTCTCGTCGATTTCTATAATAATCAATCATCAGATTGTGCAGCCATGGTAATGATAGAATGCCCGGTAGAAATGCACCATTGGTATTTAATTTTCTTGCTACTGGTAGTTGCCAGGTTTCAATACGACCTGGACCAGACCAAATCTTACAATATCACGGCAGCACAGTAATGATAGTATTGCCTTTAATTTACACAATTTTCTCGATGTGAGTCGTGTTGAAGCCTGGACCTCTATGAAAACGTCTGCAGTCTACGACTTTTCTTTGCTTTGTCTTTGAGAAATTTGTGGCTCTGAAAAGAGCCGTTTTTAGTTTTGGCTCTAAAAAGAGCCGTTTTGTAAGTAGTTTGCTGGCTGCTACAAAAAAAAAAATAATAATAATAACAACAATAAAAAAATTAACAGGGAACAGGTGCTTTAGAAAAATGGAAAAATAGCATGACAAAGAAAAATGATGAGCTTCATGCTACAGGGTATTCTTCCCAAATGCAGATAATGAAGTTCTGGAATGCTTTTCTTCTTTCAAAGTTATTCCGCCATAGGAATTCATCCATATAGGAAGGAAATAAATCTTTTGATGTACCATGCTGAAATTTTATTTTCCTATTGACTCTTGCCCACAAACCTTCAACGCTTTGCGTGTGCACATCATGCCGATGTGGATCAACGAAGTTTTCTTTATGTATCACGCGATTGTGAGCGTAAATCCCTCCGGCAAGGGTTGACAGGTTATTATATTATGATGGATACCCATCAGTTATTACTACACTGCCAGGAAGTATATGTTTTCTAATGTGAAAAAACAATGTCTCTTCAGTGCGATTAGGCACCTCAGCCACGAAACACTTTTTAGTGCCTCTCTCAATTCCACCGAAAACCCAGTGCCCTTTCCTGTAGAGTCCACGATGATACTTCCAGTGAAAAAAATTTGTTTCATCCAGTTCTACTATCCGTGGTTCGCCATGCTCATCAAAACCTCCTATTTCAGGAGGATTCTTCCTCGCCCACTGCGTGCAGATTTCCCTACAGAAATTACACCAGTCTACTCTGGTGTTGTTGGCCAGCGAGTCGACACATACCTCCTCGCCAATACTTTCTTGGTCCATGTTTTTTGGCCCAACAGTACAAAATAAAATCAGTTCTCTCAAAGAGAGATGACTTTTCCAAAGAAGCTTCCAAATCTGACACTTTTCACAAAGTAGCAGCTGTTGCACTTCCACATGAACCCATCTACACAACTTCGTTTGCCCAAAACGCAACTGATATTACAGTTTGGACAAAGGAAGGAATTGCGTATCAATTTTGCGCCTCGCCAGCCATTGTAATATTTTAAGATTGTCACGTCCAATAGACATGGCAATCTCAAAAATATTCCATTTTTCTTAAAGCACCTGTTCCCTACTTAAAATTTCGTCTTCATTCACAATCGTACGAGAGCATACAAAACTACTAGTAGAAGCCATGGCCAGCAAACGAATGATGTATTAATAGATTAAATGAATAGAGTATGCTAAAGTGCACAGAGTTTCTAAAATACACTTTAATCTCCATTCCCGTAAACTAAGAACTTATTAACGTTTACAAAAAGTGACAATTAAATCATGTATCCCTTTCTGCATTTTTCCTTTCAAATCGATTTTATATTTTTCGAATATACTTCTTCATAACCTGGTGGCGACTTCATAAACTATTCACTTCGCCCACAAAATAACGTACTACCTACCATATAACAAATCAAATTCATTTCAACCATGGAGGAAGGAATATATGGAGACGACGCAAGGGACCTTCGCCACATACTGGAGTGAAACCGGGTGGAGACAAGTGGGGAGGGGAGGCCGCCATATTGCTTGACCAGAGAAACACCGAAATATGCACAAAACCTCAAGGGAATCATAAGACAACCGTGGCACCGCAATTTGATGATGGATTATTATGTAACTCGACTAGACACATCAAAAATGAAGAATGAAATTTTTTGATATCGTGCTTAGTTCTCGAGATATACTGTCTCAAAAGAGTGGAGTTTCTGGTTGAAATTCAGAAGAAACGTGTCCCAAGTCAAATTTGGTGATAGATTCTTATGTAACACAACGATACAAATCGAAAATAAAGAATAAAATTTTTCGATATCTCGCTTAGTTCGCGAGATATACTGACTCAAAGTGTGTTGTAGGTTATGAGGGGATTCAACGATAACCGTGGCGCCGCAATTTGATGACGAATTCTTATGTAACTCGATGAGGGAAACTGAAAGTAAAGAATAAAATTTTTTGATATCTCGCTTAGTTCTCGAGATATTGTACCTTAAAATTGACGTGGTTAGGTTGAAATGCGGCCTGGACCAGAAAAAAACTATCGCCATATCCATATTTGATGATGAATTCGGACGTAACTTAATGAGCAGGTAATTCTTTTTAACTTGAATAACAAACTGTTTATTTCTACAGTCCTTAAATTTTAGTTGATGTTCAAATAGGTTATATTTTCACATTCTATTTCAGTAATTGACAAGGAAGATTTCAAAATCTAGAAATATACTTGTAGACATATTTACAAACAGAAACAAGTCATATCTGAAATTTAAAAAAAAGCATAAGTCAATGTTTAGAGCTTTAAAAAAAATTAATACTTCATAAAACCTCATAGTTTCTGAGCTTACTTAGAAGATATTGTACTGGTAGTGGCCCTAGAAAAATCAGTACATTCAAAAATCAGAAGCTAACAGCTAATAATAAATAAATTGTTTGTTCTCTTCTGGTATACACCGCATTTCAACCTGCCAACATTTCCATTAATATTGCCGCTACAAAACCAAACTATGTAGACACATCTAAACACAAGAAATGCATCGCGAACTACATTTCCGTCAACAAAGTTTATTTCATCACGTTTAGTAGTTCGCACAGCACAAATTATCACGATTAATTTCATCGTGCAATTTCAGTGTAAACTTAAACGTGAGTAATGCATGCAGAATACCATATTCACTGTGTCGCGATGTAAACATGACCCGTTTAAATTAAATTTCCAACATTTGTCTACAATAAGGCTAGCTTTTCAGGTGCAAAATAGTAACATATGCTAATTGTCTACACTACACCAACAAAAATTTGAGAATAATATGATCCTATTGAGAGCAATGAATAAATTTATAGCGAATGGCACTAATGTTGCGGTTGCCTGTCAGATACTTCAAGAACGATAATTACAATGTGACTTACTTATGAAACGCTATTCCAGGTTTTTTCCTATCTCGTCTGTTTGTGCAACCATATGCATCACAACTTGGCATTATAGAAAACTTTAGAATATTAGAAAATGAAATATTCTCAGCAGCTGACACAGTGCAAACAGCCCAATGTTTTGGTACTCCTACGATGTCCGCCGCGCAGGCACAGTTTTTTCACGAGGTTTCACGGATTTCGCGTTATCTCGTCTCCATATATTCCTTCCTCCATGATTTCAAGTTTTCAACTAAATCAATTTCATCAACATCTCTGAATGTTTACAAACCGCATCTGTGGCGTATATGTAATCGTTGCCGTTGGTACAGTCGATCGCAGTAAAAGACGGTAGCAAACAAAATAGAAGATTACCGTTAAACATATTCCTCGATAATTTATTCCAGTCTCTGATTCTCTAACCCACAAATGAAAATAATCCCACTCCCATATGCCTTAAACAACGAAAAGAAGTTCTGAAATATGCTTAAAATTTTACTATTTTCTCAAAACGGTTAATAATACGGTATAAAACTGTTTTACAGAGGCTCACCCGGGTTGTAATCGAGCAGGATATCCTTGCAGGTGGGCAGCCGCTAGGTTATATGCTGCATATGCATGACCTTGACTGCTAGCTTTTTTAAACCAGTACATCGCTAAAGTCCAGTTACGATCTACACCTCGCCCTAAAGATTGAACAAGATTTTATAATAGCTATCGTAAACTAAAATTATTTATGTCAAAGGAAGATGGTTACGGTACTTACCTTTCATATAGCGCTGTGCAATGATGTGCTGGGAGTTTGAATGTCCTAGATACGCGAACAGTTTTGATAAATGGAAATGTGCTTTCTCTGTGTGGTAGTATTCAATATATAACGCTATCATAACCATAATAATAACGAAGACCTATTCAAATAAAGATTTAGATAGCAAAAAAAAAAAAAAAATTTGCCAATTTATCACCGTACTAGAAAGTATAAATAATTAAATATAACTCACGTGTATGAAAGAAGCAACAAACTGGCTTTTTTTTCTCTTATTCCCCCGCATTTTTGCTGCGCGTTACGACCGATGAAACAATTCACTTATTCCTAGTGAATAATTCCAACAAATGAAAAAGATTAAATGTTATGGTGATATTGGAAACTGTGATGATTGTAACACTTTGGATATTAAAGCTTTAGTGTTAAACAACTCTGACTTGATCCATGGATGGTACACAACAGGAACCGGTTGTGTTTGTGTTTACAAACAAAATGTAAGTTCTCATAACCTTTGATTTTTCATTATCTTCAACGTCACGTATATTTTCTAACTGAGTGTTGCAAGTAAAAATACTAGGTAAGTTGCCAAAATGTGTTTGTTTCATTAAACAGTAAGGCACATAATTACTAACACTCCCTATCTTTCTACGTGAGTAATAGTATCCTGTGTAGAAAGTAGGTGGTGTTATTTACATCGCAGTACACAGCTTCGCACCTTGTATTATCAAACAGTTCATGAAGTGAACTTAAATTACTGATAACTAAATTTCTCGTGCCTCCCGCTGTTATCATTCTGTTCAGGCAGCTTTTCAACCTAACGACACTCTCCACTAATATTGCCACTACAAAATCAGAGGCTTAGTCACACACGCATTGATACGATCACATATTAGTGACCTGACCTAAAAATGGGTATTTTAAAGTTATGTTTTGGGTATTATGAATTTTTTTTTAGGGGGACTAAATTAATTGCCATTATTAAAGCAATATATGATTGGTACATTGGTTCAAACGATTCTAATTTAATGAATATTCGAAAATACCAGTTTCTTTTGAAATGAGAAATATTAGTAAAGACTTGAGAATTAACTACTGTATATCAGGGTCTACTGGGGATCACGATTCCGATACAAAAACATTCAGTAATGACATAATAATACTGCAGTAGTCCATCGCAAAACATTATTTTCAAGAAGTAATTCTGTTTTAATACCTGGACCATAATTTTCAACCAGAAATTAGGTTTTAATACAACCTGGGCCATCAAGAAGCCTGTAAATGTACTTCCGAAAGTATTTCTATCGGAGTCTTGCATTTGACCACACATTATTATAACGCCAATTCCTGGTGGAATTGCAATCTCCAGTAATCCCATATACCACACTAAAAACTAGAGTTTCTTTTCTGACTTCATACAGTATATGAATCACTAGGCAATAGCATTTCTACCTACATTTGGGGACATCTCTCATTTATCACCGGTATATTTTTTCTGTAAATTCAGACCAACAAGTTAAAGATGTCTGTTACACCTGAAGCTAAAGAGAGTAATAAGTTGGAAGATATACCAGAGAAGGCCAAGAATGCGGTCCTTGTGGAGAGTGCTCCTCTTCCTGAAGGAACCCCAACAGTTAGAGGTATTTGAAATGTATTTCTTACTTGTGTCTAGTATTTTGAGCCTCTACAAAAGTTTCACATGAACCTGGAGTTGGCGGCCGCTGGTAAGCGGCCGCAGATGTCCGATAACACAACTAGATGTCCAGTGTTTGATGTGTTATCGGACGTCTACGGCCGCTTACCAGCGGCCGAATAGTCACAAAAATTGACTGTACGTGAACGTGACGTCACTATGACGACACGTTAACAGCGCGAAGCGAGCGGTATTGCCTGTTAGATAATACCCGAGTTTTTTCCTAGCATTTCATATCTATTCTGGGGTATAAACTGTTTCCTTTTTTGACCATTTTTAATTTTTTTTCAATAAAAAATTTATTATTTCCTCATACCTACTGCCAAAATAAGTCATCTATTCAGTTTATTTTCTTTTATTTTCATCAGTATAGGCCTAGTGAAATTTTTTCAAATCAATTCCATCATCTTTTATGTAATAGAAATTATCTTCTCACTTTAAGTTAATAAACTGATTTTCACGATTGGCCCTATTTTGCAATGGTTCAGAAGTGGATTTCCCATGACAAGTAATCATAGTCATTTTTAAATTTTGCACTTAAAACAGGAATATCCAGGACGTCCAAAGATTTTATGCTAACATACTTACTTGCTTGCTTACTGATGTACTGGCTGTTCGTAAAATTTGCAGCGAATCCCTGATATGAAGGCATAAGGGGCAAAAAAACTGCAATTGCACATGGAAAAAGTTTGAATTCACCTGCACACAGAAATACACAATTTGGATTAAACAAGGTACAGTTGTTCTCATCTCTCTATTCCGTGAGGCAAATTGTAATATTAAAAGAGACTAGAAATTCATTTAATCATGTGTTGCAAACTTTTTGCTTCAGTTTCTTAAATGGATTTACATACTATGATCAGCTATGAGTAGTTTCAGGAACATTAAACAGCTGTGATGGATCAGTGCAATAGACAACTCGAAGCAATAGTGGTATCCCATCTGTAGTGCACCATCTATCCTGCATATAGTTTTCACATGATTTTTCCTGTTTGTATAAATGAAGCCTTGCATATGACATTGTAGATGTTTCAGAGATGCCCATTTCTCAATCAAATCAAAACGGCTCACAATACTGAAAATATGCACACATTCTTTATTTTTAATTCATACTGTAAAGTTTTCAGTGGCCATATTAGAAAGTTACTTAAATCCAATTACAAGAAATTAATATGTTTGTTCTTCCTGTAACATTGTTTCTGTAGTTAGAAGAAGTTTAATACAACTCCAGGAAAGAAAAAATTTAATACAACTTCAAGAAATTAATGCAGAATATTACATTCCTAAAATATTAAAAGAAAAGTCTATTCTTTATTTAAACTTTTTAAAAATAAAAACTACAAAATGCATAAGATTTTATATTTTAAGTTAATACTTCCTTTGTAAAATAGTTGTATTTGTATTTTCAATTGTACTGTTGATATCATTATTTCTTTAATTATTTATAGAGCTGTACTAAAGGCTTAGGTATAATATAGAAAGGCCAGAGAATTAAACCCAAAGCTCGAGGCAGGAGAGCCATAGATAAAAAGGAAACACTAAATTCATGATGTTCATAGTGATCATTAATTGTGTGTGAAAGAAATTAATCCATTCGCTAAGGTCCATGAGTAGGTATGTGGTAAACCTTGTTTACTGAATGAAATGAATACTCCTTGACTGTCAGGTTTGTAGTAGGAGGGGAGGGTACAATAATGAAGTAAGAAAATAATCGTGTAACTGTATTAGCTTCAGAAATGACTGCACTCATATAAATAACTAGCTTCAAGCCCATCAAAGAAAATGGTTAAACACAATATTCTGGCAATTAATTTTTTTCAGTTATTTAATTATTCAGAATTGTTATTGCATATTGCTCATTACCTTAATTTTATGATGTTCTACATATTTTGTTTTGCAGTTCACATGGCAATACAGTTATAACTTCTACTGAATTGATGACGATGAAGTATTGTAACAAATTTAAAAAAAATTAGGAATCCCAAAAACTTTTGCTATACCATGTAATATCAGTTTTATTCCTGGTCCAGGCACTATTCAGCACAATAAATATGGAACTACTTCAATCCACATGAAGTAATGCCTTCAGTAACATAGATAACGCTTATGAAAACTTAATTTAAACTGATTTCAGAGTGAATAATGCTGTAACAAAATGTGTCACTTGCGATTCTGGTCAACTTAACCGCAACCTCCACTAATATTGCATCAAAAAATCACAGCTTCTGTTATACTTATATAAATAAAAGATGAGTATCATTTATGGTGGTATAAGGAATTTTTTTCTGGAAAAGCTTGTAAGGAAAAATGAATAACGATCATTTTAATGATATTTTTTGTTATATGAGTACCATACTGTAGTTAGATTATCAGAGTATTTGGCTATGATTAATTTAAATAAATGCATTTTACTTTAAATGACGGAAAGTATAATATCAAAAACAGATAATTAACTATTATTTATCTGAGTGATACATCTCGTGATTCGTACATTTCATGTAAACTTTCTCTGACTTTTAATAAACTTCATGGTTTCTTATCTTCTGCCAAAAAAAAAATAAATAAATAAATCTTAGTTTATGTTTTAACCTAGTTCTTATAACTGATAAAGATAATATAACGCAAATATGGAACTCTCTTCTCCTTACATGAATTTCTGCATCTCATTGTCATAAATAAACAAAAAGCAACCTTTAAATTTTAACAAATGTACCAATTGTAACTTTGTAACGTATGATTGCCTCGCATTAATACTTTTATAATTTATTTTTTTTATCTCTGTTTTTCGTATGTTTATGTAGTTACTTCAAAATTTACTTCAAATATTACGTTTTATCTGGCAATGCTGTTATGTTATAGCAGAGACCATGAGAAATAAAAGTTTACTTTCATTAGCGACATGTTACACATTTTTTCAGCCAAAATGTTTTTCCACATTTTTTTTTTTTTTTTTTTTTTTTGAATAAAATGTTATTAAAATCAAACTTAATGCCTATATAATAGCAATTAATTTCATAGCAGTTGCATAGGTATTAATCTGTGTAAATAATTTCTAATATCTCTACTCACTGGTATTTGGCTGCAAGCATATCGTTGTTGAATTGCGATTTATAAATTGAGTTGATGATTTAAATCTACGCGTGTGTAGCTAGAATGGCTTTGTTGCACAGCAATCGAAAAAACCTTGCGGTTTCTGACAAAATCCATTATAAGATAGCAGTTTAACTATCTAACTTAAATCTCATTTAGTAGCTAACACATTTATCAAGTACTAAGCGTATCATCTACGATGGTAGTAGGAATTTATTCTGGAAAAGCTTGTAACGAAAAACGAAAAAGAATCATTTTTAATTATATCTTTCGTGATGTAAGTACCTTACTCTGGTTAGATTATCAGAGTATTTGGTTAGGATTTTATTTTTTAAAAATAAATGCATTTTACTTTAAATGACGGAGACTATAATTTCAAAAATAGATTGTTATTTATTTGACTGATACGTGATTATGTACGTTTCTCTGAGTTTTTAATAAACTTCATTGTTTCTTATCGTAAGTTACCTGTAACCTTGTTCTTATAACTGATACAGATAAAATAACGTAAACATTGAATACCCTTCTCCTTAGATGAATTTCTGCATCTAGCTGTCGTAAATAAACAAAAACAACATGAAGGAACAATTGTAATATGGCGGCTGTTGATTCACAAGTGATATCTGGCATGTGACCGTTCTCTAGCCTATAGCTATAGATGACATGCGCAGACTCTGGACAAAGCATTTTATTTAAGAGGATCTTATCCATAATAATTACATTAATAGTTACAATGAAAATAAGTAATGAAATGCATCACTTGCCACAGATGAAGGCAGGAGGGCCATGAAGACAAAATAAACATGCACACTCTTTACAATATATGTCAATAAATTAAAAAAATACATGTAATAAAAGTAATTGATCAGTTTACTGGTTGGATCTTATCAGAGGTTAAGGTCAGCGGAATGCTTGGTATCTGGGTTGGATCAGGGTCGGATGAAGACAGTGTAGCAAATGTGAAGTAAAGGCCCTTGATTTTTGTCATCCAGGGGAAAATTGTAGATCAAAAAAAAAAAAGGTCACCCATCTAGCCTAGTGTGGGGCCTCCCTAGGAGGCGCGAGGCCCTTAGCATCTGCTACCTCCTGCTACATGGTTAATCCGGTACTGGGTAGGCTAATTTCAATTAATGCAGTTGAAAAGGCCAGTTCTGATAACTCTAACAACCTCAACAACTGTTTTACTGTTAGAGCTGCCACAGTTTTCCCTGTTACTACTGTCACTTCTGAATACCATATATGGGACCTAGCTTTTCAGGATATCCTTGACAACAGGCATCCCCCTGGCCTTAATCTCTGGTACGACCTCCTCCCCCCTTCCACCTCAGTAAACCTGTCACTTTTTTATTGTATGTATTTTTTATTTGTTCATATAATATATATTTTGTATAAAAATATGTTTTATTTTATTACTTTACACAGCCTTTCCAAAGATTATATTTTCCTATAGTCAAAAATTGCCTACTACTTTCCCCATATTGCCATTGCTACCCTTCTGACCTTGTTTGTCTCTGGCTTCAGTCTTGTGGTAAGTCTCAGTTTCTACACATCTGATCGCCTTGCCATTTGTGTCACCTCTAAACATGGTTAAGGTTTATATGAAAATTATGTGAAGTATGTTCATGTTTATTTGTTCATCATTGCCTTCATATCATGTAGTGAGTGACATGTTTACTTTCCCTAACCTACCTTTTTCTTATTAATAACAAAAACTCTTAAAAATTAGCCAGTTAAAATTATAAATAGTGATGTACAACTTGAAGAAAATAATTGAAAGTAGGAATGATGGGTTTTTGAGAGGAAGGGATTTGTTGGGATAGGTTGTTATCTAAGAATTAGACCAGCAGTTACTGTTGTCCAGACCAAGTAGGTAGGCCAATTCCCTCCCATCTACAGAGCTCAGAAGGGGAACTCTAATGGCTCTGACTCTAGAAAGTTATTGCATCATAGGAATTATTGATACTGGCACGTGGAGGTCTATGTTTTGGAAGAAATTGTATGTCTATGACTATTCTTTCTGATGGACAATTTGTTTGAGTTGAGACTAATGTAAAAACTTCGAAGTGGAGGCAGGTGATTAAGCATTTTGAGGTGGGTCATAGTATTGCCAGAATGAGCAGTATAGGTATGGCATTGTTTGTAGAGGTTGGTGCATGCTACACTTTTTGCATTGAGACTTATTGAGAAGGATCTGTGGAATGGTTGAAAAGAATTAGGGAATAGGTGTTTGTGGCAGTATATTTTTTATTTTATGTCATCTGCTGAAGCTGATGTGGGATATGGGAAAGATACTGTGGAAAATGCATTGCATTTCTAATAAAGATAATAATAATTGGTTCAGGAATTCAAGACCAGGAGAGAAATAAGTAAGAACTCAGGAATTGGAATATTCTCTTTTATTATTTATTTGTGCTTTGCTCATTTCCAACAATGCTACAGTTTCATTTTTATTATTTTCTCTGTTCATGGTCTTCCCTCTCAACCACCACTTAGTATTCAACTTCTTTCATTCATGTTATCAGGACTTAAAATGGAAACTCTCAGTTTAATTCTAGAGTGTGATACTAGTACAACAATTTTCTGCCCCACTGAAAATAACGCAGCTATTAAAGAATTATCCGATGACTTTCACGAAATTTCTTCTTCTGGTCCAGGCCACATTTCAACCTAACCGCAATTCCCTGGAAAGCTGTTTAGGTTGATATGATCCCTGTACCAACAATAAAATTAAGTAGTAGTATCGCGATCTAAAATTAAACCAAACTGTCGTTGCCACAGTCACTCAATTTTTACCCCTTCACATCATTAAGGAATCACCCAGAACAATTTAATGATTTCAGTTTTGTTATTTTTTCCGTATTAATGTTGCTTTGTTAGATTGTTTCCTGATTGATTATTGTAAGGAGTGCCTACATTTCTTTCTTTCGCTCTCTCTCTCTCTCTTTTTTTTCTAACTGATTTGCCTAGAAATGCTTTACACAGTCACAGATATTTAATTGAAATTATGAGTAACAGTGATACACAAAATGTGTAGCACTGTTTAAAGTGCCTAGTCATAGCCTGTCATACACACTTTGTTTTTGAGATGTTATTTTAAAATTCTTGAATTTGTTTTTGTAGGATATGACTTCAATAAAGGAGTTAATTATCATGCTCTGCTTGAAACATTCCGATACTCGGGATTCCAGGCTACAAATTTTGGATTAGCAGTAGAAGAGATCAAGAGGATGGTAAAAAATAAAAGCTTTATCTTTTGTACTATATTCACATCTTCACATTTATATATTTAGGTCCATCTTTCATGTGCTGTAGCTATTGTGTCGGAAGAAACCACTTCCAGATGAGTTTGAAGACACTTTAGAGGAGGATGATTTCATCAAGAGGAAGAACAACTGTACTATTTTCCTAGGATACACTTCAAACATGATTTCGGCAGGAATACGTGACACCTTACGTTTCCTTGTACAACATAACCTTGTAAGTCACTCCTTACATTCTAGAAAAATTGGTGTTAGAGATTCCAAAACTAGAAAATTTCTGTTTCTGCATTTATGCAACATCCAAAAACTAATGGATAGATTTTAACAGAACTGTACATGGTAATAAAGTAAGTCACTGGTTAACTTATAGGATCTAGGTGCATGGATTTAAAAAAAAAAAAAAAAAAAAAAAAAAAAAAAAAAAATTCTGACTTTGTTGATTAAATAGTGTGCCTGGATCATGCAATTTTCCCCAAATAAAATTCATTGTATATGGTAATGTAAATTGAAATTCCCCTACATTTTTAATAACTGGTAATCTCATTGTTCATTTTTTTTATTATCTGGTTTACACCTGTGGCATTAAATGCATACATTTAATTCAGTTTAATTGCGATGGAGCACACGCTCCAGTGCCAATTCCCTCAGTCATCTAATTACCTTTTTTATTTTTTGTTTATTATCTTGTATGATTAAGTGTTAAATTTCTCCCCCATCCACTTTTGTGATTTACACATTTTAATTTTAAATTACTTCAGCATTTTTGGTAAATTATTCATCACTTCACTTGGTAATTTGTTCAAGTCCTTGACATTCTTACCTACAAAAGAAAATTTAACCAGTCCCTTATGCATGAAATTGAGTGCCAGCTTGTGACCATGGTCATCTTTCCCCTTCCATTAACTACTACTCATTCGTCAACCAATATCCCTCCAAGCCCCCTCACCAACAAATGGCTTGTATATTCCCAACATTCTCTCCACCCTCCTCCTGTCCTCCAATGACTCCCAATCCAGCTCCTTTATCATATCACAGACTGACTGGGTCCTGCTATAATTTCCACAAACAAATCTAGCTGCTCTCATTTGCATGCCCTCCGACTCCTGTATTTGATACCCAAAATGTGGGTCCCAAACTACACCACCATATTCAAGAAATGGTCTGACCAAAGTTTTGCAACCCAGTTACCTAACAGCTTCCCTGGTACATCCTCTCATCACCCTTTCCAATAAATGCAGGTTTGTAACCTTTTACTACAACCTGCCCAATGTGGTCTGCCTAGATGAGTTTTCTTATCAAACTTAATGTCAAGATATTTACACTTCAATGCCTTCAAGAAGAAATTCTGACCCCACCCTGTAACCATAAACAATCTTTAGTTTTTTTGTTTTTCTTATATTTTTTTTTTATCTGCTGACTATTCTTGTCATCATCTTCATTCCATGCTGTCATACCCATTTAGATATTCTATCCAGGTCATCCTGCAGCTTTTCACAGACTTCTTGTGTTTTGCTCTTATTATATACCATTATGTCATCTGCAAACAACCTCAATTCTGACTTCATCAACACAATCATTCATTAGAATAATGAACAGCAACGGTCTCAATACACTACCCTGTGGCACTCCCATATTTACGTCCACCTCTTTTGATAATGTATTTCCTACTCTGACACTTGCTTTCGGACTTTTAAGGATTCCTCTACTTTCACCCAATCCAGTAGTTTTCAGTTTATTGAAAACAAATGCCTTAGAAAGATATAGTGGTACACAATCAACTTGGCCTCCCTTGTCCAATTCATCTGAAATATCATGCTTATACCGCACCATCTGAGATTCATATGAATATCCTTTCCTAAAGCCATGTTGTCGATCTGCAAACCGGTTTCCTTCCTCACAGATATTTCTGATATAGTTGCATATCAATCTCTCCATCATTTTGCCTATCACTGATGTCAAACTAATTGCCCTGTAATTTTCCAATCTGTTTGTCACCCCACTCGTTTTATGAACTAACACTCTTTTTCCAGTCCTCTTGTAAGAAGCAAGATAATAATATAATAATAATATTTAATTAAATTGCAATGGAGTACACACTCCGGTGGCAATTTCTCTCGACACCTATCTTCCACCTGTCCTGCTACCACCTACATTTGCCATCCATAAATTTTAACTTTAAATTCTTTCAACATTTATGGTAAATTATTCATCATTTTTCTTGGTAACTTATTCAAATCCCTGACTCCCTTACCTAAAAAAGAGAATCTTCCTACACCTTTGTGCCTGAAATCAAGTGCCAGCTTGTGGTCATTGTCAATTTTTCCCTTCCATGCATTACTTTTAATTCTTACACCAATATCTTTCCATGCCTCATCACCAATATATGCCTTGTACACTCCCACGACCCCCTTCATCCTCCTGTCTTCCAATGAAACCCATTCCAGCTCTTTTATCATATCTGTTACTGATTGCATTCTGCAGTAATTTCCAGAAACAAATCTAGCAGCCCTTTTTGCACCTTCTCTAACTCCTGTATTTGATACACAAAATGTAGGTCCCATACTACACTACCATATTCAAGCAATGATCAGACAAAAGTTTTGTAACCCAATTACTTTACTTCTCTCGTACATCTCCTCATCACTCTCACCAACAAGTGCAGTATTTTTAAACATTTTACTACTACCTGTTCAATATGTCCTGCCCAGTTAAGCTTGTTATCAAATGTAATGCCAAGATATTTATATTTCAAATCTTCAGCAAGCAATTCTTTTCCCTCCTTATAATCATAATCAACCTTTAGTTTTTTATTTGTGTATCTAATAAGATGGTGACTCTTCTTTGTATTTATCTTCATCCCATGTTTACCAATCCAAAGAGATATCCTGTCCAGATCACCCTGCAACTGTTTACAGTCCTCTACCGTTTTTATCCTTTTATATAGTATTATGTCATCTGCAAACAATCCAATTTCTGATGTAAACAATCACCACAATTATTCATTAGAATTATGAATTGCAATGGTCCTAATACTCTACCCTGCGGCACTCCCATTTTTTACTTCCACTTCTTTTGATACTGCATTTCCTACCCTAACTTTCTGTTTTCTACATTTTAAAAATTCTTCTTCCCAGTGTAAGATGATAAGCTCAGCACCAGGGTGAGTGCTAAGCGATCTGCCTTAGCTGTAACCATGATTATGCGTTAGATAATTGCAACATTAACTCGGCTGTCACCTAGCTTGATTAAACCCCAAACTAGGAAAGGTAACAGTAAATAAAAGTCACTGATACATGTTGATAGGTGTTCACTATATTCTTTGATTTAAAACAAAGTCACAAAAATAAATTGGCATCAGACAATGTCTCCAAAAATATAATTGCATTACCAATTAACATGATCGAGCCAGACCAAACTCCATTGTTCAAAGTAAAACTCACTAATTCCTCTAAGATCTTTGTTTGGCTGCCTTGTTAATTCTTAGCCACATAAAAAAATTTATCTATCATGTAAGAAGTTTCCTATACCCTAGCTACTTTCTTATATTGGGTTCCTCCATCTCTGTGAAAGAAATGGTTTATGCTTTCTGTATAACACTGTTCACATCTCCTTCAATAATGAACTTATTGAAGTCAACTTTTGGTCTGGCTTGCTCATGCCCGATTCATTCCTGTAACTTAACAATAATTCTTTGCTAAAGATTTCTTCATATATCTGATTTGCAGACGTGGGAGGGGGGGGGGGGGAATACCAATGCACATAATAAACAGGCTCACTAAAGTAAAATTTGTTGACATGGCACCAGCCGTATGTTCACAAGCCATGTATATTTTTTGCTTACATTGTTTTTTATTGATCCATTTGTCAAAAATATGCCTTAAAATTATATATTTGATGAAGAAAATAATTCAAATCATGCTATTGAAAAATTTACATAGTTTACGGATGCCACTTCACTAAATTTTATTTTTAGTGTCCCGGATTATTGTGGTTTTTTACTTGTCATCTGCAAAATGTGAGACATGTATGGATGTTTAACAAAAAATTAGCAGTAGTAAGTTGTAGGGAACAATGGGCCATTGATCTCAGATTACAAAATAGTGGGCAAGCTTTTCTTTGAAAGAGAATGGAAATAATTCATTATTGAGTAAGGTATTGTGAGCAATGTTTCACAGAAAAATGCCTTTATAAGAAATTAGCTAGGACAGAAAAAACTTTTATATGCAACTGTTTCCTTTTTTTTGTTGAATTAAAAACATGGGCCAACCCACGGCAAAAAACTAGTACTAAATAAATCTTTATGGGAGATAACAATTTGCTTCAAGACTGTCTTATGTTAGAAAATGGTTATTTTTAGTGGTAAATAATAAACAATGATACAATATTTTTATACCACTAATTCATGTTTCATATGGTATTTCTGAATGATTAACTAACAAAAATATAGTATTTCAAAGCTTTCAAACTCGTTTTCCTGAAAAACAATTTTTTAAAAAAATTATGCCAGTATTGCAACAAATTAGTGGTATATTCCCAAAAAAAATATTAAAAAAGTCTTGTTGGCTGATAAATAGTATGTACGGCCTATACAAAAAAAAGTTACAGAAAAGTTTTTCTGTTTATACTGCTAACAAACAATTTATTTTCTTTTTCAGGTGGATTGTATTGTTACCACAGCCGGAGGAATTGAGGAAGATTTTATTAAGTGTTTAGCACCAACATATATAGGTGATTTTTACTTAGATGGTCGCAGACTTCGTGAGAGAGGTATTAATAGAATAGGAAACCTCCTAGTCCCAAATGATAACTATTGCCGTTTTGAGGATTGGGTGATGCCTATTTTGGATAAAATGTTATCAGAGCAGAAAGAAAAGGTTTGGAAACAATCTTTACATCAATGTCTTTGCTTTTGTAGTCATTGACAATATTTTCTCGGTTCTCTGGATGGTCAAATTTTAGTTTTCAATGAATATTGCTCCAGAGAATCAAGAAAACATGTTAAAATTGATTTTTTGTAACTTTCATTATGTATTAACTTGAGAATCCTTAGAAACTTGATATCTGAATTGAAAACCCTTCCCCCCATTTATTTTAGTGGAGACTAAAAAATTAACCTCGTATGACATATAGAAGTCATTCAATAAACAGCTAATAATAAGTGTTACTGTTTTGCATAAAAGGGTACCTTGTGGACACCTTCAAAAATGATTGCAAGACTGGGTGAAGAAATTAATAACCCTGAGTCTGTGTATTTTTGGGCAGCAAAAAATAAAATCCCAGTTTTTAGCCCAGCACTTACTGATGGCAGCTTAGGAGACATGATGTATTTCCATTCATATAAAAATCCAGGACTTGTGTTGGATATTATACAAGGTAATTATTTTGTTAACTTCTTTTTAAGTTAACGAAATTCTTATAAATTGTATAAAGATTATAAGCATATTTATATTATAGATTTACGACGTTTAAACACCATGGCTGTGAAGGCCACCAATACTGGAATGATTATTATTGGAGGAGGTGTGATAAAACACCATATATGCAATGCAAACCTTATGGTAATTAAAACAAATCATTTTCTTCATTCTTTATTTGGTTTTATTTTGTAATGAATGAAATTTCTGTTATTAATAATTTTAACTGCGTGGTGCTTACGCTCCAGTGGCAATTCCTCTAGTCATCTAATTACCCCTTTTTATTTTATTTTTTAAATTTTTCTTTTATAATTCGAGTGTAAAATTCCTCTTCTATTCATTTTCCCGATTTACAAATTTTGATTTTAAACTCCTTAAGTGTTTTTGGTAAATTGTTCAGCACTTAAATTGGTAATTTATTCCAATCCCTGACACCCTTACCAACAAGAGAAAATTTTTCCACTCCCTTATGCATGAAATAGAGTGCCAGCTTCTGGTCTTGGTCGTCTTTCTCCTTCCATGCACTATTCCTAATTCTTTGACCAATATCCCAACATTTACAGAATATTGCCTTAATTATTTTTTATGTAATTCACCTTTCCATTGTTACTTTCTTACAAATTAGGTTTCTATATTTATAGAGAAATGGAGCTGATTACGCTGTTTTCATTAATACGGCTTCTGAATATGATGGTAGTGACAGTGGTGCAAGACCGGATGAAGCCATCTCTTGGGGAAAAATACGAAAAGATGCATCACCAGTTAAGGTGCAGTAAAATTAGAATTTTATCTCATGATTTAATCAAACAGCAAATTAATCATATCTCTGCTGATAATTATTTAAAAAATTCAGGCTCTGATTTTTTTTTAACCCTTCATTTATACAGCCTAATATCTAGTGACTAAATTAGGCCCTATGTGTTAATTTTTAAATTGTTGATTACATAGTTTCACGAAATTTGCAATAAACATTTTCATGCAAGGAATTTGGCGTGTGATTCCATTACACTTTGACTTATTAGATAGATAGATAGATAGATTGATATGTTCACTTTGATCCCATGTGAGAATAATCTCGGGGATGTGGAACAGTACATACACTTATTAGTAATGTCAATATTACTATATAATTGATAATATTGTTATATATTGACAACAAGTTAGCAACAACCCATTAGTATAACCAATATCTCCTGTAATCTACAAATACAATCCCGAGTTAATTAATACTTATTATGTGGAACAGTGTATACACTTGTTACCAGCATCTAATAACCAGTTATTTTCTTACCAACGAGTTACCATGTAAGGTTTCACTGTAATTTGTGACTACATATTATATTATGTTAGTTGCTATTTATGTGGAACAGTACACACACCTATTAGCAATATCAATTATATTACCAACAACTCATAAGCAGTCAATTACTTAAAAACCTGTTAATATGATAATTTTTCACAGCAGTTTTTGAGTGCATGCTATCCCATGTTAGTTACTATATATAAGTGAAATTTTGTAAACAGTGTAATTAGTTCATTTGTCAAGTTTCAACAGAAAGAAAAACCATATATCATTTTAGTAATTGTGGATTGTCCAATTAATTCTGTAATATTACATTTAGTCTTGCTTACAATTATAACAGTTACAGTTGCTATTGCAAACTTTTTAATATTATATATAATAACAAATGTCATCTATTATTGTTACACTCTGTGCCTCATACTTACAATTTAATGTTAGAATTCACATTTCCAGGAGCTGAGCTTGAACCCTCCCTTCTGGCTACTACTTAGAATCCTATTCGTTCATTGTTTTAATGCTTAACTGATTCAGTTTGTTTTGCTAATTTTTCTGTTGCTAATGCGCATTAGAGTTTATTTGCACATTTCCGTTGTAGTAGCATGAGGGGTATGCGAGAATCCAGCATTACAGTGGTGTTTTACTGCATTATTTCAGTTATCACTGAAGTACTGCAGCATTACAATGTTGTTTTAGTGCAATATGGAAGCTATTCTTAAACTGCTCATCATTCCATAGTTGGTACTATACTAATGAACCTTGTCATTGACTTCTTTACAATTTTTATTACAGAAATATTTCTGTCCTTTTTGCACTAGCATGCTATTCATTATTTGCATGCTGTACTGAAATCCTGGAACATTTTCCATTTATTATGGTACATTCACAACTTTAATACCGCATTTTGGAAATTTGTTAAGTCTTAGTGCTGGTAGTTTTATTGAAACATTCCAGTTATTCAAGTATCTCATTATTCAGTTAGTTGCAGTTATGCCAGTTTACACATATCTTTCTGTGATCTATCATGTAATTATACCGCTTGGTAGCTGTGCCGCCGAGGTAGCAGTGCTTTGTTTGCTGTAAATGGTATGCTGACGTTTGCATATTCTGCCACGCAAGTGTTCTGACTCAGGTCCATAGAACGGCCTCGGTTCCATTTTAATAATGATAGTATTACTTAATTTAACAGTTATGCATTTGATTTGTTCTTGCAATGGTTACCACTGTTATTACAATCCACTTATCCCCTATAAGGCCTTATCCGTTGTTATGCTACAAAAATTTATCTACAACGTCTATACTAGTCTAGCTCTGAACCTACACAACTGTATAAATACTAATCTACCCACCACCATCATCCCGGAGTAGTCTGCGAGCCATTAACCTTCTGGATTTTCAGTAGAACAAGATCGACCGTCACATCGGTACAAAACTTCCAGCTCCCGAAAGTTTCTGTAATAATTTTTTCTATGCTCATATATTTGGCCATGTGACTTCCCTATGCTGGTCCCTATGCACGACTGCCACTCGGTCCAGATATCTTTTTTTTTTTTGTGCAGTTGAGATACTTTTTTGGCCACATTATCGAGAATAATCCATCATCACTCATCTACGAGGTGCATTCAAGTTCTAAGGCCTCCGATTTTTTTTCTCCCGACTGGAAAGAGATAGAAACATGCGCATTGTTTTAAAATTAGGCCGCGTTCATTGTCAATACGTCCCAGAGATGGCAGCACCGTACGGCAGATGGAATTTTACCACCAGCGGCGAGAATGGGAACTGTTTTAGATACTTAAAATGGCGACGTTTTCCTTACTTGAACAGCGTGCAGTCATTCGTTTTCTGAATTTGCGTGGTGTGAAACCAATTGAAATTCATCGACAGTTGAAGGAGACATGTGGTGATGGAGTTATAGATGTGTCGAAAGTGCATTTGTGGGTGCGACAGTTTAATGAAGGCAGAACATCGTGTGACAACAAACCGAAACAACCTCGGGCTCGCACAAGCCGGTCTGACGACATGATCCAGAAAGTGGAGAGAATTGTTTTGGGGGATCGCCGAATGACTGTTGAACAGATCGCCTCCAGTGTTAGCATTTCCGTTGGTTCTGTGCACACAATCCTGCATGACGACCTGAAAATGCAAAAAGTGTCATCAAGGTGGGTGCCACGAATGCTGACGGACGACCACAAGGCTGCCCGTGTGGCATGTTGCCGAGCAACGACAGCATGAATGGGACTTTCTTTTCGTTGGTTGTGACAATGGATGAGACGTGGATACCATTTTTCAATCCAGAAACAAAGCGTCAGTCAGCTCAATGGAAGCACACAGATTCACAGCCACCAAAAAAATTTCGGGTAACCGCCAGTGCTGAAAAAATGATGGTGTCCATGTTCTGGGACAGCGAGGGTGTAATCCTTACCCATTGCGTTCCAAAGGGCACTACGGTAACAGGTGCATCCTACGAAAATGTTTTGAAGAACAAATTCCTTCCTGCACTGCAACAAAAACATCCGGAAAAGGCTGCACGTGTGCTGTTTCACCAAGACAACGCACCCGCGCATCGAGCTAACGTTACGCAACAGTTTCTTCGTGATTACAACTTTCAAGTGATTCCTCATGCTCCCTACTCACCTGACCTGGCTCCTAGTGACTTTTGGCTCTTTCCAACCATGAAAGACACTCTCCGTAGCCGCACATTCACCAGCGTGCTGCTATTGCCTCAGCGATTTTCCAGTTGTCAAAACAGACTCCTAAAGAAGCCTTCGCCGCTGCCATGAAATCATGGCGTCAGCGTTGTGAAAAATGTGTACGTCTGCAGGGCGATTACGTCGAGAAGTAACACCAGTTTCATCAATTTCGGGTGAATAGTTAACTAGAAAAAAAAATTGGAGGCCTTAGAACTTGAATGCACCTCGTAGAATTATGTCTCATGTTGATCTACTCCGTATTATGTTGATATCCGGCGTTCTTACTTCTTCCGATATTGGCAAGGCATATATTACATGTTCTGGGGTTCCTTCTGCCCCGCACTTGCATAAGCTCGTTTCTTTCAGCCCTCTTTGGTACAGTAGGCTGTCATGTGAGCAGTGCCCAGTTACAAGTATTAGTCCTGGTGCGGGGTTAAAGTATTTAAGTTGCAGTCATTCTTGCATGATTGGAGACATGTTGTATGTTCTTCTCCTTGTGAAACTACTGTCACACCGCTCCTGCCATTCAGCGAGAAGTGCTGCTCTGATTTCTGACACATTCTGTGCAACTGTTCCGACAATATCCTGCACCCTGGCCTGATTTCCTTTTTGTAACCAGTATTTAGCCCTTCTTCTTCTGATTTTGAGATCCAGTGGCCATACACCTATCACAATTTGTAGGGCATTTGTGGAGGTAGTACTGTAGGCTCCACTCAATCATAGCAATACACTTCTCTGCACTCTTAAGGTTTCACCAGTCTGTTGTGTTGTATTTGTTAGATTTGTCATTTAAGCCTGGTGCCTCTGATTTACGTAATCTTGTGTGGAAAATAATTTTATTGTCTTCAAACACGGTCGCCCTTTCCTCTTTGGCTTATTTTCATAGATAGCATCTAATTATTGAACAGATGAACAAGCCATTCATTGTTCTGGTGATAACTTTTATTTCAATGAGTTAATAATTTAACATTTTCCACCAACACCAGAAACTAAGACCGTATTTTATATTGGACTTCTTGTGATACTTCCCAGTTCGTATACTGAATTTACAAACTTAAGGTAATAACTCAACTACGTTGCTCAATTATGTCGCTCCTGGCAACCAACAACGTCTCAAAAAACAACAGTACGAACTTAACTAAATCTCAAGGAATCTATATTAGTATGCTTGCCTACCATGGAATAATCTATAATATATATGTGAACGTCACAACCCCCTCCAGTTTATCACTATATTTTGGAAGTCTCATGACTTCAACAATGTAGCATTGAACTCTGACATTAGGTTTGATCACATTATTCAAATTGATTTACATTTTTTTTAAATGTCATTCACACATAATGTTGTGCTATTTTTTACAAATAATTTTACATTATTATATCATTTTCCTTTTACGTACATAAATAACATGTACATTTAATTATTATTGACTTTTTAAAAAAAAAAAATAATACACATATGAAATGTCAACCTTTTGGAGACGTGTTTGATGTCTCTCATAAAAAATAATTTATTCTAATAAACCAAACTATAGTTTTTTTTGTTCCCTAACTTTGTCCCCAGCATACTTTTACTAATAATTCATTATTATTCCCCAACAAAAATTACACGGGGCGAGGAAGCGACTCTGTCACTCTTCTGCGCCACAAGCTATTTTTCCCCCCCCTACATTTCTAATTTTTGCTTGATATATCATTAGACATGTTAAACGCCCTGTACTGTTCAAAACACTTTATAGAACAGACTGTGTGTTTAGCACCCTGACCCAAAAAGTTGTCTGTGTCAAAATACTTGGTTACTCCCATGGGTAAGTGTGGAATACCTATTGATTGAGATTGCTACCTTATTTTTACCCTCTGTTTTCTGTATTTCCAAAAATCCATTCTTTAGTTTTTTTATTATCGGTAAACACCTTTTGGTGTATTTCTTCCAATTGTCGGTGTACATTGTTAGCTCTGTGTTGCAAGTGAATTAAGTCAGCATCGATGTTGGTTTCTCCAACTATCAATATTCTCGTCTCTTTTGTATTGTTTTTCTTTGCTATTTCCCCACGAAATGTATTTAGTTGTACCATCTGAGCCGTGCTCGGCTCGTATTGTGGGTTATTCTTATCTTCCGCTCACGACTGTCTTCTGTCGCTAGTTCTCGGTGAGCCCGCGTGCTCGTTTTTTCCGTTAGAGAGCGCTGTGGCTCCTTGCTGCCCTCTATTGGCCGATAGAGCGTATATAATTGGGGACACGGAACCGAGCGGCAGTTAGTCGGAGTGAGCCAGTCAAGCAGTCAGCCAGTCAGTAGGAGGCAGAGTACTTCCCTGTGTCGCCGTGACGCTGGAGGTCCGGTGGGGCGGCAGGGTCCGGGTTTGGACCGGGCGGCCAGGGAGGCAGTCAGTCAGTCGACCAGTCAGCGGGAAGGAGTCGCTTGATCGCAGCGGTTGTGTTTGGTGGTGTCTGGTACTTCCTTGTGTGGCCGTGACGCAGCGAGGTCTTGTGGCTTGACCGGGCGGCCAGGAAGTGCTATATCTGGTGGATTGGTGCATCCACCGCGACTGGTCCTAGTTCGTGTGGGGCGAGGGAATTCCTCTGATATGCTCTTGGTCGAGAGCGCTGTCCCGTAGACTCGGCAGTACGACGGCGATCGACGCTCATGGTCACTTCGATTTGATGCATGCCATTATCTTGCCCTATGCGGGTATTGGAGGGAGTATTGCCTGTCAACTCCAACTACAAATGTATCACCTATGGCTTCCACGTTAGTGGTCTGGCTCATCTGTAAAATTGTGTTGGTACTACCTGCAGACTTGTTACATGCTGGTAGATTAGCGTGATCCAGTCTGGTTATTTTCTGTTATTTGATATAAGTGGAATTGTTTGTGATTATAGGGTTATTCAAATTATAATCTGCAAAGGTTTTATGCATTATATTGTATCATATTTGTGATTACGGGGTTATTCATATCTTAGACTGCAAAATCGCAGCGTGTGTTATTTGGTATTATATTCTCTGTAAGTTTTGGCATTGTCCTTGATGATTGTAATAAATGCTTAAAACAAGGTTTGGACTGATAACCATGCTCCCACACACTTCCCATTGAATCCTTCTGGCTAATAATAACAAAAAAAACACATATCAAATGGCAGCAGAGCGTGGTTATATTGGGTAGTCTCAAGCCTTGTCGTTTGTTGTTTGTCATATACTCATACATTCTTTTGCAGATTCGCTATGGAGTTGTCTTAACAAAGAGCAGCTGCAGTACGAACTCAAATTAGTTGAAGTCTGATTATTTACATGCTATAATTACTATGCTACAGGCAAGTGTTTTCGTTGTGGCAAACTGTGCCGGGTGCCTCGTGCGCAACGATCTGATAGCGGACGAAGTGAGTTTCAGCGGGCAAGTTCCGCTGGTAATATTTATTGGTGTAGTAGTGTTCTGTTGTGGTTCTGGTCTTCAGTTGGTCGGGCGTGGGCCGGGTGGCCATTTGTCTTGTCGAGAGACGGGGCGTTTGCCGCTGGAAGATTTTCATCGCCGGGTTGTGCTTCCTGGGACTTTTCATCTGCCTTCCTTTGTGCCAGCATCAACTATGAACCTGTTTGTGCCCTCATGGACTCAGGGAGTTCTCCCTCCCTTGTTGATTGTAACTGGTGTTTGGAGTTTCATGGCATCTGTCGCTTGCCCGGGCTAGGACACCCCGCGCAGGGATGTCGTACTGTGTTGCCTCTCGTGGGAGTGTGTCGAGTTTGGGTGAGAGTGTAATTATACCTGGGCTCTTAATCTGGTTGTGGCTTTGGTGGGGGAGGTCGTAACATCTGTCGCTTGCCCGTACTCAAACCCCCCGCGCAGGGATGTCGTTCTGTGTTGCCTCTCGTGGGAGTGTTGAGTTTGGGTGAGAGTAATCTGTTGGTCCAAAATCCCATTTCAAAAGCTTATGAGGGTGCCTCTATCTCAGGTTAAGTGCAAGGCTAAGCCTTGTTTTCTTGGTCTCCCTGGTTATAGCTTTGGTGGGGGAAGTTGAGCCGTGCTCTGCTCGTATTGTGGGTTATTCTTATCTTCCGCTCGCGACTGTCTTCTGTCGCTAGTTCTCGGTAGCCCGCATGCTCGTTTTTTCTGTTAGAGAGCGCTGTGGCTCCTTGCTGCCCTCTATCGGCCGATAGAGCGTATATAATTGGGGACACGGAACCGAGCGGCAGTTAGTCGGAGTGAGTCAGTCGGAGGCAGAGTACTTCCCTGTGGCGCTGGAGGCCCGGTGGGGCTGCGGGGTCCGGGTTTGGACCAGGCGGCCAGGGAGGCAGTCAGTCAGTCAACCAGTCAGCGGGAAGGAGTCGCTTGATCGCAGCGGTTGTGTTTGGTACTTCCTTGTGTGGCCGTGACACAGCGAGGTCTTGTGGCTTGACCGGGCGGCCAGGAAGTGCTACATCTGGTGGATTGGTGTGTCAACCGCGACTGGTCCTAGTTCGCGTGGGGTGAGGGAATTCCTCCTATATGGTCTTGGTCAAGAGCTCTGTCCCGTAGACTCGGCAATACGGCAGCGATCGAAGCTCATGGTCACTTCAATTTGACGCATGCCATTATCTTGCCCTATGCGGGTATTGGAGGGAGTATTGCCTGTCAACTCCAACTACAAGTGTATCGCCTATGGCTTCCTCGTTAGTGGTCTGGCTCATCTGTAAAATTGTGTTGGTACTACCTGCAGACTTGTTACATGCTGGTAGATTAGTGCGAGGCAGTCTGGTTATTTTCTGTTATTTGGTATAAGTGGAATTGTTTGTGATTATAGGGTTATTCAAATTATAATCTGCATAGGTTTTATGCATTATATTGTATCATAATTGTGATTACGGGGTTATTCATATCTTAGTCAGCAAGATCGCAGCTTGTGTTATTCGGTATTATATTCTCTGTAAGTTTTGGCATTGTCCTTGATGATTGTAATAAATGCTTAAAACAAGGCTTGGACTGATAACCATGCTCCCACACACTACCCATTGAATCCTTCTGGCTAATAATAACAAAAACACATATCACCATCGTCACCTGGAATCTGTCTGTGACCTATCTTTGAATTTCAAGATTTGGGGCTGTTAATTGACTTTGTAGAGATAACGAAGTTTCTTCTATTTTATTAGTGATTGTGTTAAGTGGAATTTGACTGGTAGCAGAACATCTTGACTCACTTGCTACGACTTTGTTCTGGTGTCTCTCTCCTATTGCTGAATGGAAAACTACCAACCATTTCTCAGTCGCGACAGAGTGTTGTTGTAATTTATTTGATTGCTCTTCTATTTTACCTTTTAGTGATTTTAGAATCTGGAGCATAGCTGTGTTACAGCAATGGTAAAACTCGTATTCGGTATAATAATAGTCAACCAGTTGCTTAAAATTTTAATTTGTTGATCTTGACTGCAGTTTTGACAAACATAAGCTTGTCTTCTTCTGAAGTACCTGGACAAACATTCAGATAAATTCATTTTATAAATTGTTTTATATTTGAGTATATAATATATACTCAAATATAAAACAACTATTGTCATTAGATCTACAAACCAGATACATACATTTATGGGTTCATAGAGGGATGCAATAAATCCTGTCATTTTAGCGCCAACCTGCACTATGTCAACAATTTCAAACAGGGTTACTACTTGCGTCATTACATCCACTGTCTGCATAGGGCGGGTTCTTAACAAAATAATATTAATTTTGTGATAAAAGTATGTTAAGTTTGAATTTGAAAAATGGATTAGACTGGTAAATAATTTTCTGATAGAAGTATGTTAAGTTTTAATTTGAAAAATGGATTAGACTGGTAGATGTGTGATTAATATATAGGAAAATGTAAATAATGATAGTTGTTACAAAATATGCCCTTACAATGTGAGCAGCTCACTATCCCAGCAGTTTGTGATAGTGCTTTAAATTGTCAGCATACTGAATTTGAAAAGCTATGACTGTTGTGAATTCGAATACTGCCAACGTAAGTGTGCCAGTCATTAGAATTATTGTTTTTAGTATCGAATTTGGTATATACTAGGATGATACACATTTTCTGACTCAGAAGTGAATGTTTCACTAACAGTATAATACAAAATCACAAAGCTTTTAGGTCTGAAACAGATGAAGTGGTTTCTGCCACATGGTGGTTGAATTGACGCATGTTCCAATGTAATTCAATGGGGAATAATAGATAGCCGCCACATGCGGCACTACATAGCACATTGTTTCCCCGCGACTAACACGTCGCGCCGTTTCGTTTGTTTTGTACTCGTGGTGTGGAGGCGCCGTGAGACAGCAGACAAGAAAATGAATAATAAATGGTGATTTGTTTTACTTTTTATATGATTACACTTTAGTGTTCTATTGTAAAACATGTAATATACAATGATATTAAATAAATAATGAAAATTAAAATTCAATTATTTATTTTTTACTTTTCTTGTAAGTTTTTCTTGATTTCATGTTATCTTAATAATACGCTTTTTAGACCATTTTTCTGTTGATCCATTACAGAAATACAATTAAGATAAATGTTAAAATAACATTATTATTTGTACTTTTGAATCATAAAATACAGTTTGAGTGTAAGTATGGTTCGAAGAAATGTGACTCATATTTTTTTACTTGTATTCATATATTTTTTATTTTACAAGGTATAAATGAATAAAATTGATTGAGAATCACTGGTATAGGCAGTTTTTTCTTCTGCTATTCCACCTTCAGTACAGTGATTACAGAAGCATTACATTCTTGTCTTAAATACCCATTGTTCCATAAATAACTGAGCTATGCAAAGCTAATTGGTGGTCCACGTGACTGTTCACTTGAAGGGAGCAGCCACCTCGACTGCCGCTTCGTGTGAACAGTTGGTGGAGCTGCCGCTTCGACTGCCGCGCGGCAGTAAACTACTTCTTCTGTTTTAGGCCTCACTGTTGAGAGGCTTATAACAATTCTCCTTTATTATGTTGGGATGGATTATCCATTATCATTACAGCTCTCAGAAGCAAAATTCCATTGAAAAACATTTGCTTTTTCTTAGATATGCCTGTGGGAAAGTGGCATCTAATGCAAGTTAAAATGATGACAAAGAAAGATCCCTTTGCTTATCACAAGTATATCCGTTAAAATATGGATATGCTAACAATGAAATCACAATGTGTAATCTAATCGTTGGTAGAAGAACATGATTGGTTTTTGATGGGAGTTAAGAGAACTCAAGAGCATAATATGCTGTGCTTGTTGTACAGGAGATTTGGGTGATTTGAGGAAAGGGGGGGGGGGGGAGAGGGGCCAGATAAGATATGGATAAGGAAAGAAGGAAAGTGTCAAGAACAGATGATAGTGCATCCTAAATGAAAAGTTATAAAGTAGTTATATTATGTTGTACAGTGAATTTTCAGCATAACAAAGAGTTTGGCCTATCCTCAAAACCAAAGTCATTGTGTTTTCTAAAGTATGAGAACATGTGACTCTTAGAATAAATGACAGAATTATTAGTTATGTGTCTTATTGGAATAGCTGGCAACTGTTTTGAATGATTAATTCAAAACAGGCTAGAAGATAAATATATGTGAAGAAATTAATTGTCTGATCTGTCTGCAGCCTATATTTAAATTCTTCTTGATGAATGTGGACATATTATTGTAGGTGCTATTGGTGCCCTTTGGGTGTATGTATATTTTTGTATGTTACAAAATATCCCAGACACAAAGAATATCAAACAAGGATTTCTTAACTGCATTCAAAGTCTGTTGAAAGAATGCTGGCATTAGAAAATTTCTGTAATGCTCAATCCATGACATTATGAGATATTGTTGTAAAGAGATGTGAGTTTGGTGGTGATAAGATTGGGAACTGTAGTCGTACTTGGTGGTGATATGATTAGGAACTGTAGACATACTAGTAAGTGTTCCATATCTGTAATGTTGGAGGTGTCTACGAAGGCTAAGATGTATTTGGACAAGGAATCATAAATTAACTTTGGGCATAGCCATTAAAGTTGAGCCCTTTTTCTATTCTTTCCTGTCCCATTTTTATTGTATGTGAATTGGTAATACCAGTCTTAGGTATGATAGATTGATAATGAGCCACAGAGCATGGTGGGTGAGTGGTAACATTCTGGCCTCACATTTGGGAGGATGTGGGTTCAAATCCCTTTTTTACCATCCAGATGTGGGTTTTTCACAGTTTTTCCCAATCACTCCAGGCGAATGCTCGGTTTCTTCCTTCAAAAGGCCATGGTCGAATTCTTTCCTGTTCCTTGTCCTCTGTCCTTTCCTGCCTCTAATTATGTCGACAAGGTATAAAGGCATAAGCAAAGGAAAAAACGTAATTAACCACAAAATAGGGCAGTAGGTCATATTTTATTGTGTAGAGCACAGGGAGTTAGAATCTAAGAAATGGATAAAAAGAAACTCGTTCAATTTTGTGGGTATTTGGTAGAGGCTAGCATCACACAAAAACCTCTGAACAGATTTCGATGGAGTTTTTACAGTGAAAGCTTAATGTCCGATTTAAACTTATAATTATAGTGTATTCCGAGCTTTAAACATATTTTATCTGCAGACAGGCATTACTTAAAAACTGTTGAGCCAAGTTTGATATTTTGAAACCTAAGAGTCAGGCTTAAAAGCTGTGGTTTATTTTATCATGCTACTTTTATTTGATACAGAGCAGAAAATTATAATCTGACTGACACATTGACAAATAAATACATTTTACCCAATCTGAATAGCCATCTATTGGTTCTTTCCATAAATATTGGATATTCTGTCTTTAAATCTGATAGATGGTGATAGTGTAGCAAAGTTGCCAAGTTATTGAATGCTAATGGCATACAAGGAAACTAAATTTATGATAGTAATTTTCATATCAACAACAAAATCACATAGTTTCTCTGGTCCAGGCAGATGAAGTAACATACAAAATCTTGTTGGTTACGGAGCGTGCATAAACCACATAGCTCCATTTTGGCGTCCTGTGACCCCCCCCCCCCTTCCTCCCACGTAGCCCTACATAGGTTTTGCCTCTACCCCCCCCCCCCCCCATGTAGCATGTAGTTTTTTCCCTTTTGATTCCAGAAGACATTTTGTACTGTTTTCTCTTGTCAGACTATTGTAAAATTACATGAGGAGATAATTAACTGCTGTTGAGAGTTCTGTTCCTCATTTTAACTGTGAAAAATGTTTTGAAAGGAAAGGTACGTGGCCTGGCTCGGAACCCCCCCCTCTCCCCACGTAGCCCAGCATAGCCTTTCAGCCAGCCCTCCTGTTAGACCCTAGACTGATACTGGGGCTGTAGTATAGCCTTAGTGCCTCAACTTACTCTTGATGTTGACTCAAAGATCTATGGAAAATTTACGAAATAATTTAGACTTGGTTTGACCATGTAGCCGGATAACTCAACCTAAATGCTTGAGGTCGCCACAATATTTGTTACACCACAAATAGAGAAAAGGTTTCAAGATCACTACGAAATGATAAAAGTTCACTTTCCAAAAATTTCAAGTTTATTTAAAAGAAAATCACAAGTTCAAAATAGCATTTAACAGTTGAGCAGGCAAATCGAACACTCTTTTCCAAAATTTGCAAGTTGTGGAGAGAAATTTAACCGACCGAACCCCTTTAGTGAATTTACAAGTTCTTAACAGTCATTAAAGTTACTATATAACCCGACATCAAAGTTTCAACATGGTCGAACTAGCCAGCATGGCGAGTTACAACCAACCGAGACGAAAGACAGACCAGAACAGACGACAGGCAGGAACAGACAAACTACATTTTGACTACGTTCCTATTTTAATTAAACATCACTGCTAAAGTCATGCGTGGAGTTGCTCGATCACTTCCCGGCGCAAGAATGAGACAACGTCTGCTAACCGCACGAACTATTATAGCCCTGCGCGCGCCTATGACCTTGGCAAATCTTTCTTTAATTAATATCTTTAAAAGTATACGATAGTTTAATCTGAAATTTTTACTGGGACTTTCTATCATCCTGTTCTATCGATTTTAATTTAATTTACTATTCCAAAAGGTTTCTATTGTCTTAAAACTGAATTAATCACGTGACCAATCTTGGTGGACTTTGCGGACTTTCCCGAAACTTCCACTCGACAATTAGCAATAATCCAATTTCAAAAACTTAATTACCAGACAAATACTAAAACTTTTTATGGAAACCCCTATATGTACGAAGTCGTCTCAGGTGGGGCTATCTGCTGATGTAATTTTTAATTTAATATCTCTTTTAATAAAAAAAAGCTTATTTTTTCTCTGAATTAAAATCGCTAATTAAACTTTACCAAATTACTTAATTTTATTACCAAAATATTGGGGATAGTGCTGACTACAGCTAGTGATAAAAGATCGGTTGTAGCTTTACGCGATTTAAAGATATTGCAAATCTTAGGATTCTTACTTTTATGATCGCGTGTTTCAAAACTTGAACAAACGGGAATATCTCTTAAACTAAACGTTTCCCAATATGATAAATACACTTTAAAATTATTTTTATGGTGAATTGTAACTGTAGGGAAGATTACAGGCAAATTCCTTTAAGTTGAAAACTGCACTTCTCGAAATTTCTAAGTCCCGCTTAAGCAAAACTAGAATTTGCCAAAATTCTAAGGTGCTTACACTCCCTCCCCCCCCCCCTCCCGGACAGAGCCAAGTAGTTTGTGCACAGTCCCTTATAAAGTAGCCGAGGGGGAAAACATCATTTGTTTTGGAGGAGGGGGAGGACACAAGGGACAAAGACTGCAGTTACCTATGGTGGCAAGGTCTTTAAGGACGAGTTCAGTCATTTGACAACCTAAATTTCTGCAGAACATTGAACTTCATTTAGTCATACGCCCAATCTATGCCATATTCATAGTCATGAAACATCTTTTTTCCTTTGTTTTATAAATATCTCTGCCTCAATCAAACTCCATCCAAATAAACAGTTTGTCAGTGTCTTTGGCAGCACTCTTCACACTGGATGATCCTTCTGATAGAGCCCGTTTATCCATGATAGACAAAGATTTTCCAGCCATTAATTATTCGTCCATTATTTCAAAAACATTTCACAATTCTCAATATCTCATTGTTAACTATCTGAAATGACAATTAAGATCTAGAACAGTGGAGCCTAATGGACAGAGCCACATCAATTTTGATATTGTTGCACATTCCTTTCCTGGTCTGAAATCAACTTTAATAGCACTATGAATTTCTTCAATCCCATTTTGAATAAACATAGTCCCAATCTTTCTCAGAACATGCATAAAAGACTGTTTGTTCTATTTTGACAAACTACTCTGAAATACCTTTTACATAGAGTGTCTTCACATATCCAAATAATTAATGCATAAATTTTGCCGCCTTGTGAGACTTCTCACGTCATCTACTAACTAACTTTTCAAAGGAAGTACTGGACACCACATTGGTCTCTTTGAAACAGTTGTTCATTAGGATGAAAGACCATTGAAAGATACCTAAAATCCCAACCATCATGTCGCTGCACTTGGCACCATACATAACAACACTTATCATGCAGAGCTCAGGCAATGGAACGACATCCTGAGCATCCAAGTATATTTGATCTGAGATAGTACTCCAAGGAGCAGTTTTACCCAATAAATCACCCAGTAACCATTATATTCTGGTAATATTAATTCAAGTAAATTTTTTTTAGGAAGTTATCGAAAATTCATTTAGAGACATAACATCTTATTTCTGTTGACTTTTTAATATCTATACTAACCAACTATTACAAGTCAATAAGTCAACCTATTTGTCACCAATATATTTTATGAAATTTATCAATTTGTTTTCAGGTCTATGCTGACGCTTCTTTGGTTTTTCCACTTCTGGTTGGTGAAACATTTGCAAAGCAGTTTCATGCAAACAAAGAAAAAACTGTTTCTGATGTGTGAGCTAACATCCTCAAGCATTTGTAACTTTATTTTAATTTATGTTCCTGAAAGTAAATATAATTTATTATTTATACCTCTGTATGTGTTATTTTTTTTCACCAACATTTGAAGAAATTTTAGTACACCATTGTGATACTAGGAATGATCTGCTAAATGTTACCATATATCTAACTAATGATTTAGAGATGAACAGTTAACTGTAGTCAACTGTTTCCAAGACTGAGTATTTTGTTAATAAGTCACCTTGGACAAAACTGTAGGATGTAAGAGTGTTAGAGAATGAATGCTGAAAGTTCTATTAGAATTAATTTCCAAATGTATAGGAAAGGCATGTCAGAGAAACTTAAATATATTTTAATTTGAAGTTGAATACTGTTTCAGTCTTAAATTTCAAATAGATACTTAAGAGTTTTCCCCAAATAATAAGAATGCACACTAGACTGTAATTCTTACTGTAGTTATTGTACAGCATGAAGCTGGGTAAAGAGATGAAGAAAACTGTACTATGAAGTCATGTTGGGGATGAAAATCGAGGTGATATCCCAAGGCACTGAGGCTTTGACAGTGGGTGATATTTGTGTGTAAATGGGGGAAGGGGTAATAACATCTATTCTCACTATTATTAGAACTATATACCAGATCCTTAAATATAAGTATGGCTTCCATCATTTCACCCCAAGAATACACACATCTCCCCAAAATCCTTTACGTCCAGTAGACCTCAGTTAAAAACATACAGTATGCAACTGACTGTTACAAGTTATTCCTAACCTATAATTGATAAAACTTTCCAAATCTTTGTTCATCCTGCTTTAATAATCGCTCATATTCTTCTATTGTGTCAGGTCATACAATGGCCTCACTAATAAAAATCTGTACATCAGGATGAATTATCACAGGCAGACAGTTTATATGAAAAACCTAGACTGTCCAGTTGCTGCCGATGCCACCATTCACATTTCCAATAACCTCAAGCAGAATATTCTAGACACCAGACATCCCTCTGATCTCCCCTAATAGTCTTCCTGTTTGCTTCACTTCCTTTGGTAAAACTAATTTGCCCCCCCCCCCCCCCCGTCTTAAACTTTCATAGTAAGAATTACTGGTCTTGTATTTTTTAAATCCTAATTGATATTCATCTAAAATCTTTTTCCTTTCTATTTTGTAATGTAGAGCTGACAGACAAAATGCGGACCCCCGGATTTAGGCTCCAAGCTAAAAATGACATTCAGTACGTAAAAATAGTGTTAAAAAACGCATCCCATGCCACAGAATGAGACTGGGCATTTAGGACTGGGTAGTATACACAGGACTACCTTGCACTTTCGCTTATGCAATAGACCAGAGCATTTAGAGGCAGCTTCATATAGTTCACTTTCGTATTCACCCTGGTTGGTAAACAAAATGCAAGTTGAATGTACTTTATGTTTAGGTGTATCATCACAAATGAATCATTCAGTTCACTTCAATATGACAAGCAATGGAAAGTTTTGCATGTTCAGCTTTTGGAAGATAGTGGAGTTGGGCATGAAAGCTGACAGGAAACCAAGCATACACGTCTTAATAATACTGATATTACTTCTGCAAGCACAAGACAAGCAAGTTCTGAGGTTACAGTTATGCTGAAAAATCTTACAACAGTGACTTTGTACAATGCCAACTGAAAATGATATAGCATTATCTACTTTACTTATTTCACATATTCTTTTGTTACTGCCACCATTTATTTAACTATAGTAATTAAGATTAATAATCAATTATCATACTTAAGAATTATGATATTTAAATAAAATGATACCTAGTTCACTGAATGTGCTTATTCTTGGAATGCAAACACAAGTTCATTTGAACCTACATAAATTTGAATAAATACACTGAAGAGCCAAACAAACTGGTACACCTGCCTAATATCGTGTAGGGCCCCCGCGAGCATGCAGAAGTGCCACAACACGACGTGGCATGGATTTGACTAATGTCTGGAGCAGTGCTGGAGGGAATTGACACCACGCATCCTGCAGGGCTGCCCATAAATCCATAAGAGTATGAACTGATGGAGATCTCTTCTAAACGGCACGTTGCAAGGCATCCCAGATGTGTTCAATAATGGTCATGTCTGCGGAGTTTGGTGGTCAGCAGCGGTGTTTAGACTCAGAAGAGTGTTCCTGGAGTCACTCTGTAGCAATTCTGAACATGTGGGGTGTTGCATTATCCTGCTGGAATTGCCCAAGTCTGTCAGAATGCACAATGGACATGAATGGATGCAGGTGATCAGCCAGGATGTGTACGTACGTGACTCCTGTCAGAGTCATATCTAGATATATCAGGGGTCCCATGTCACTCCAATTGCACATGCCCCACGCCATTACAGAGCCTTCACCAGCTTGAACAGTCCCCTGCTGACATGCAGGGTCCATGAATTCATGAGGTTTTCCATACCCGCACACGTCTATCCACTTGATACAATTGAAAACGAGACCAGGCAACATGTTTTCAATCATCAATATTCGATATTGGTGTTGATGTGCCCAGGTAAGGCATAAAGCTTTGTGTTGTGCACTCAGCAAGGGTACACGAGTGGGGCTTCGACTCCGAAAGCCCATATCGATGATGTTTTGTTGAATGGTTCTCCACTCTGACACTTGTTGATGACCCAGCATTGAAATCTGCAGCAATTTGCGGAAGGGTTGCACTTCTGTCATGTTCAACGATTTTCTTCAGTTGTTGTTGGTCCTATTCTTGCAGAATCTTTTTCCGGCCGCAGTGATCTTAGAGATTTGATGTTTTACTGGTTTCCCGATGTTCACAGTGCACTCATGAAATGGCTGTACGGGAAAATCCTCACCTCATCGCTACCTCAGAGATGCTGTTTCCCATCTCTTGAGCGCTGACTATAAAACCACGTTCAAACTCACATAAATCATGATAACCTGCCATTGTAGCAGCAGTAACCAATCTAATGCCTGTGCCAGACACCTGTTGTCTTAAATGGGCGTTGCCGACTACAGCACTGTACTCCAAGTGTTTACATATCTCTGTGTTTGCATACACATGCCTATACCAGTTTCTTTGGCTTTTCAGTGTATATCCTCAGTACCCACACCATTATTTTTTTCTGATTTTGAAACATTAGTTAATTCACTCAGATAGTTTTAATATTGTTCTTGATATCTTCTGTTATCAAAAGTGGGCTACTCAGTTCTTTAACTACATTTTCCATAGCTCAATGCCTTATGATAGATTTTTATATCTTTCACATTTTGAGTTCCATAAATACTCATGATCATGGAACGATATTAAAAATAAAGAAGTGTGTTCTTCTTTCCATGTTTGGTTGCAAACAAAAAGAATGACAAGCACACGAGCGACCAAGGTAAGATGAAAATCACTTCAACATGTTGATTGTTATATAAATGTATCGTTCTTGATAATTTTTCCGAATTTAGCTTCGCAATTGAATAAAAAGTTGAACCTGTGCCAACTTCTTTCATCAGTCATCTTGGACGACCACTTTCGAAGATTCACCGTTTACACTGAACACTTTCCTTACTCTTAAGTTGAATAATATGGAGAGACAAAAAGTGAACCATGTAAAAGAACCTTATGATATGAGTTCTAAAAATGACAGCTCTTGCAGCTTATGAGACAGTGACTAGCAGAAACTGCTAAGCCAACAAAGAGAAACATAGTAAACTTAGAAAATACAATAGAACTGATTAGTCAATGGCCTTTCATTATATCCCAAAAGAGCAATAGAGAGGACAGTAACACCAACCTTAAAACTCCATTACGAAACAAGACTTTCATTAATAACTTGAAGATGAAAATAAGGAAATACAACAAAACATAGGGAAAAGCATGACATCAGGCATAGTGAGATACAGAGTCAAGGGAAACAGAAACAGGCCTTAGAGGATGTCACCAAAGCACAACAACAAGATGAAAAGTATATGGTAATCACCTTATGTAAAATTGAGAGAAAATAGAGAAATGTGATATGCTAACAAGAAAGGACGGGATACAGCAAGCTTGCCTGTGGGCGAGTATTAGTGGAGTGAAAAGACAATACCGGCAACCCAGTAAAAATAACAGAGGATATCCCTTGCTAATTGAAAACAGAAAATTGAAGATTTAGTTCAAACAAAACTTCAATCTTTCATGGTTAATATAAACAGTACTTTGTCTCTCATGTTTTTCACTAGCAGAGTTCTTCCACATCGTCTTCTTTGCTTCAACATAGAGTTCATTGGAGCTGGAAGAGTATGGGGCACTTAGAACAGGAATGAATTAGGCCATTGCCTTTTGAAGGAACCATCCAGGTATTCATCTGGAGTGATTTCAGGAAACCATGGAGAACCGAAATCTGGATGGCCAAATGGGAATTTGAACCAATGCCCTCCTGAATGCCAAGCCCCAGTGTTACCACTTACCCGTGAGGCTCAGTTCCATGCTCTCCATCAAACCAGCTTTATGTGTGTTGAAGTTGCCACTTTTCTCAGTACTTATATCTTTGCTCCAGCGCTTCTGGTATTCTGACTCTTCCTTTAGTTGTTCTTTTTTCATGCTATTGCTACTGTCATTTTTACCTATTTTCCGGTATTTTCTGCACACACCACTAATACTCACCTACATGTAAGCTTCCTGTACTTCTTCCTTCGTGTAGGAGTGAGGAGCAGTTGTCTTAGTCCACGCAGCTGCAATATCCGAAACTAGCTCCCGGCAGACAGCACTGGATCTATCCTTGAAGATACCAGCAAACTACCCATACCCAGGTATCGGGTAACAGATGTTTGTCTATGATGTGACCTAGACGTGTGGCAGGGGATCACGTAAGTGACCCGGGCGATGTCTCTTTTTAATGCTCCACAGGTATCCTTGCTAACATGATAAAGAAAGTGTAATTGCTTTGGGGGACGAGCCTTGGTTTGCCATTCCATGTGGTCTCCAAGTAGGACAATCACTTCAGGAGTCGGAAATCACTTGGCATACTGCATTCTAGAATCTGAGATAAGCCCTCGGCACACTGCTCAGTGCTTATCCTTAGAGTTGTGGTGGACTACCTACCCACTCCCCTGAATGTGGGTAACAGGCAATACCTGTAGCAGGTACACAAGTAACCCTGACAGTGACTCTTCAAAAGTTGTGATACTAGCCTTGCAAACAAGTGTGCTAAGGGGAGGGTGAGCTCCATCATACTTTGCCAGTGTCCAGTCTAGGCATTTGGCCTCTTAGAGGGAGGTAGTTTTGTTAGATTGTAGAGTACACAGAATGGGTCGTAGGAGAAATTAATAATCCAAGTCACTCCAATGATGACCCCATCCCTGTCGGTGTGATACCGAGTGCATTGCCTACCTCCATGTTGGTACAACATATTTCTCTTTTCCTTCATAGCTTTATTTGCATTGAGCATGGTGGATGAGCGGTAAAGCTCTGGACTTGCATTCGAGAGGATGTGGGTTCAAATCCCCCTCCATCCATCCAGATTTGGGTTTTCCATTGATTCCCCAAATCTCTTCAGGTGAATGATGGGACAGTTGCTTCAAAGAGCCATGGCAGAATTCCTTAACGTTCCTTGCCCCCAGGCCTTTTTTGCTTCTAATGACATTGACAGGGTGTAAAGCCATAAACAAAGTCAATTGTCAGTATTCCATTATGTCATAACAGTATCATTGGAAGGAAGCGCAAGAGCATCTTACTTTGTAATGAGTCTTCAATAGTAATACCAATGCAAGTAACTTGTATATCTTATGCAGCATCATATTCACGTTGTGTGGCAACAGAAGTAGTGCAGATATGATACGTTTACAAAGGCATTTTACCCTGATGATCCTACCAAGAATACCTCAACCCAATGCCAAATCGTCTTTGCTTGATCATTACCCACTCGCTTTCTAATTGAACCTTAACCATGTCACCGCTCGGCCGGCCAGGTTCGCCACGGAATTAGTGCAACATTAAAACGTGTGTGGAAAAAAAAAAATATGTAAGTTCGGCATTTATTCAGAGGCAAAGTGCAGAAAGTAAAGTAAAATACCAGTTGCTCAAAAGATGTTGAAATGTCCTCCAAAGGAGAACCGAAGTAATATACAGAGTGAGAAAAGCGTATTTATGATTGTGGCAGTAAGGGATCCCGCTAGTTAGAAAAAGAAAAATATAAATCAAAAATATTGTAACTGAAAGCTGTAAAGAATTTCTATTGCAAATTACAATGATAAATCATTACTGTCAATACAATTGAATTTGTTTTGACCCTTTCGGGTTCTGTCAGGCCGAGTGGTTAGATCTGACTGGACTGACTAAGAAGAGAAATGGGATAAAGATTTGACATTGAAGCCGACCTGGATTCGGGATGCCGATTTAATCCAAAGATCGTTAGACCAGAATAACCAGCATGCTATATTATGTTTAGGTTTAGTTTGCAATATTTACAAATTTGCACAATGGTTGAGAAGAAAAGGTGATTTGAGATAAGAGCAAATAAATTAACTGATATCTAGTCCTAAAGTAAAAGACTGATTATAAACCTTTATTTCGAGTGTTAGAGATCCTACGGTTTATGGGTGAACAACATAGCCTTCCCCCCATATGGCGCCTAATTGATGTTCCCTAAAGCCAACTATTTTTTCCCTGTAGAGCTACTGCCTATTGTCTGTTGCCGGTAGGTGCTGTGATCGTGATACGGATAGAGAGACCCCGGATCGATCCATAGACATTATTCAAGCCCAGATCTCCCACCATTGTCCTCGTCGTGGCGGGAAAGTTTTGACCAATCCTTAGCACTACAGATGCGGTCATTCTGTCCCACTTAGACTGGTCAAGATGCAGATTCACTGACCTATTGGCGTTCCACCTACGAAGTCAATGTATACGCTATTTCACAATATCGCAAGCTGGACTTCGATTAATACCTAGTCAATAATTGTTTCTTTGCGATTTAATCCTACGGTTAACACAAATTCTTCTGTTGTTTATTCGTTTATCTAATGTGTTTCATTTTTGTCACAAAAGCATCATCAGCGGATTCACATGCTAAATATAAACAAATGTCATTACATAGTTATGGTATTACGTCTTGTCATGAAGTTGTGGTATAAAAAGTGATCTACTTACATTTTTCATTTACAAGTTACTTCTACACCTACTCACGGCAGAAACGGTAACACCATTGTAAGGAGAAAATAAGTGTGGAAAGAAGTAAAAATGAAAACTATCATTTAAGTAACAACCATAAACTCTATTTCAGACAATAAGATAAAAAATTTTAATCAAGTAACCATATTCTGGTTCAGCTACCGTTGATTTGACAAACAGCATAACGAGGAAAATACATTGAAATTCCTCCTAATTTCGAGTCGGTCTCCGTTTTACTAGGTGAAGTGAAGCATAGACTCAAAAATCGTCAGAAGTCCTGTGAAGAAATATTCAGTCATGCTTCCTATATAGCCGCCCATAATTACGAAAGATTTACCAACGCAGGGCGATGTGCACTGTCTGATTTTTTGATCATGTTCCAGATGTGATCGACTGGATTCATGTCTTACTATCCAGGTGGCCAAAATATTACCTGGAATTATCCAGAATTTTCCTCAAACCAATCGTAAACGGTTTTGGCACGGTGACATGGCAACATTGTTGTCGTGCAAACGTCCATAGTTGTTTGGGAACATGAATGGCTGAAAATTGTCTCAAAGTTTCTGAACATAACGATTTCTGGTTGATGTTGAGTTCAATTCGAACAGAGGCAATATAAACTCAGGTTGCCCAGGCCGTCCTCTTGGAGTCTGCGCCACACTCGAACCCTTACCAACCAGAATTGTGACTCATCTGACCAAGTAACCTTTTTACAGTCATCTGGAGTTCAACCAGCGTTCACGAGCCCAGAAGAGACGCTGCAGCCGATGGCGTTTTGTTAACTGTGGAACTAGCGTCGCTCTTCTGCTGTAATATCCCATCAATGTAAAATTTCGCTGTACTGAGCGCACTGAAACGTACGAGTGTTCCGGTTCTTTGACACAGTGTTTGATGTTTGATAGCACTGACACCTAGACGCAGCCGTTGCTATTCTCGGTCATTAAGTAGACGTGGTCGTCAACTGCGTTGTAAATAACAGAAAGTAATTCCGGAAATTACATATGCTCGGCACACTCTTGATAACTGTTGATAAAGGAATTTGAAATTCAAGAACAATTTCCGAAATGGAATGCAGGTACAATAAGCATCTACTACCATATTGGGTTCAAAGTTTTTAATGGTTTATGGTTACTTTTTGATATAGAGAAGGAATTCAGATGATTATGGAAACGGATGCAGAGCTTGCCAAGATGAAAGTACAGTATTTACATACTGACTGTTGGAAACTGGGATAGTAAGAAAATCTTAAACTAGGAGGTTTCTCACGAAGATAGAAAGTGGTATCTTAGGAAAATTTAAATTCCTTCTGATGATGTGATATATGGTCTAAGTAAGCCAAAATGGGCTGGTATGAATAGTATTACCAGTGAAGTATTAAACATAGGTCTAGCATGTAGATAAACTCTGGGGACTTGAAATACTTCAAAGTAGTATCATTCGTAAATGTTAGCGAAAAGAACTGTTGAATTATATAAACCAGTTATTCTGACTTCAGTAGTAGGCAAGCTGATGGAAAGATTGAGATTAATCCACATTAGGAATGTAATGATGGAAAACGACAGTGAGTTTAGGGGATATTATTTACATGAATTTCAGTTAGTGGGATATTTTGTTTCAGATGAAATGTACAACGGTTCATCACTGGAAATGTTTAACGAACATAAAAGAGTGGGCCATAGTGTAGTGGTCAGAAACAACAAAGCAAATTAGATGGATCAGGAAATGATTAGCTGAATGAAAAAATGCTTAAAATATAGTAAGCAAATGGTTGGAATAAAAAACTCACTATTAAAAGAAGTAAAAGTGAGAATATATTAACTAAGCGGTAGTGTATTGGGCCAGTTGCAGTTCATTACTTTCATGAACGATTTTGGTTGCACTGTGCAGTTAGAATTTAGATGGCTTGTAGATGACATGATGTTATGGAAACCCATTAAAAAAAGATAGGATTACGAACAGGCAAAGGATAACCTGGGCAAGATTTTTGACTGGTAAGTCAATCTGGAACTTAGATAAATTACAAAAAAAATGGTCAGAACAAAATGAATGAGGAACGATTAATAAGGAAACCGAAAGAAACTAGAAAGATCGCGTAAAATTAGAGCATTGTGAGCAAGAAAGGAAGAAGAAAAAGTAGGAATTTTATTAATTAATAATAATATTGAATAATATTTCATTTATTAATTATTAGTATCCTAAATAATTGTATTAATGTTTGTAACATGATTGATATTTTTATTGCGTTTCCACAGATTGTAGTTAGTTCAGTAAACGGGGTAGCATAGTATTGTTATCTCAATTAGTGTAGCATTCATTAACGCTGGCCAGCACAGCTGACAGTGCTGCCAATGTAGCATTCTTATGACTAAATTTAGCATATTTTCAAGTGATATAGCATGAAGAAGTCAAGTGATTGGCATTGTTTATGTATTTTTTTATTATTGATTTTTAATTGCGATGAAGCTAACAGTCCGGTGGCAATTCCCCCAGTCATCCATTTATCCCTTTTTTTATATACATATCTAACACAACGAATTTTTATTAATTATTGAAATACTAATTTGATTGTTTTATATACTTTACAAGTGTAAATCAAGCATCTCCACAAAGCGATTTAATAAAGATTTTTCTAACAAATTTCAGTAATTCAGTTGTTATAAAACATTCTTGTTTATTCTTATTTTTAACTAAAATATACACATTTAAATTTTGTTTCAGATAATTTTCAGGATAAAATTTAATGTCATATGTCTTACCGGCGCAAGTTAATTTATATTTTCTGTTCTTTTTATTGCACGATACATAGACAAGTTTCGTTCTTTGTTGTGGTTATATTAAGGTGGAGTTTGTAACGGCTACTCACGCTATTCGTGTTTGTATAGTTAAAAGTTCGTTGAAGCAATTGTGCAGCTACACTTCCTAACACGATTTTTCTTTTTAAGCTTTCTTCCACCACTAATTACTCTTTTAATTAAAGGTTCGTTTTGCCGTGCGGTCGCCAGTCTTTCGGCTATGCTAATTGGTTAATTAAAGTCACAGAAGAAAAACACATATGCGTACTAGTTTTCGTAGATTTATTCCTCTGAGACTACACAGTCCACAAGCATGCCACCAGACAATAATACTAATGTTTCTTCGTCGCCGAAAATAGCAGATTCAAGTACAGTCAAAAACTAAATAAGCAGTGAGCACAATTCTCGAAACTAATTAACAAACAATCGCCATAGTCCGATTCTGCAGTGGTTTACTAAACACAGTTTATATTGAATCAGGTCTCTCGGAAGAACCTTCATAGTCCAACATATACTTTAGCACACATCCCACAGTGTTCTTTAGTACGGAACACACGCCAAGCGGCCGTACGATGTATTCACGGGATAAACACACTGCCGTAGCCCTTCCGCTCCCGCCGGCTGTTCCGTACGCTACCACTGACAATCACCGACTCTCGACTCCCCGCGCTCGGCGCTCGCCGACCGCCAAAGACCTTACATACCTCTCAGATTACACTATCCACTCCAAATATAACCGTAACGTTCATGGTTACGTTACAAGTTGTTTTTCGGTAGTGTTAGAAAGTGTAAAGTTACCTTAAGGAAGCTTTATGTTTATTTTATTTATTTTGGTAAAGATGTTTGGGGAAATCGAATTATTCAAGCAAAGTTTTATTTTAGTAAGTTTACGATTCGACTGATATGTTAATGGTAGGCTTGTGATTGCTAGGGAGTAAAGGTGGAAGACATGTTTACGGTAAATATTGCGTTTGGTAGAGATTTTTATAAAAATGGCATAGTTTTCATGGAGTACAGTTCACAGATGGAAAAGATGTTACCAAATAGTAGTATTGTTTATTGGTAAATTTTTTGGTGGGGTTTTATTTTGATAGAAGTATAGAATGGTAGTGATGTTCATGGTAGACCCGTTAATGGTGCAATTTATTTTGGGTAGAGATTTTTGTGGTAAGCATGTTAATATTGCTAGAATTTTTTCAGCATTTTTCGAAAACATTAGCATATTTTTAATCAACTTAAAAAAAGTGGACGTTTTAAATTCGACTGTACATATATATATATAGCCAATTGTAAACCGATTTTTAGTTTTTTTAGTGGATAGGGTGTACCATCAAAATGGTCTCATATAAATTTCGTTGAGAAATTGCCCCCTCTAACCCTTTACACACCTTAATTTTTATACAAACCCAATTTTTTTTATCCAATTTCTATGGAACTTTGCACATGTATAAGTCAAAATAAAGAGAAAAATTCTGTTAGGATTTGGTTACAGAAAACTAAACTCTTCTCCTCTTCTCCACCCCCTCTACTTTTAAAAGTGTTATGCTTAAAAAGCTAAAGATGGCTCCATTTGATTGATCATTACATGCATTTTTTCGTGGAGAAGATTTCTGACAAAAAAAATTTAGCCGACTCCTTAATTTTTATACAAAACCACAATTTTATCCGATTTCTACAGAACTTTGCACACATATACTTGAAAATAAATATAAAAATACTGTCAACATTTGGCTTGCAGAAACCCAACCCTCTCACTCTTTTCACCCCCCATAATTTTTGTCACTGTTCTTTACACAAAGTTTCAGTCGATACTGTATGGCCGATCGTCAATAAAGATGGAACATATATGTATTTTTTCGTGGAGAAGATTTCTGACCAAAACAAATAAAAAAACACAACTTTCTATTTCTTTACAACCCTTTATTTTAATACAAATTCACAGTGTTTATCTGATTTCAATGGAACTTGCATTCGTATGCTTTAAAACAAAGAGAAAGAGAAAAATGTTGTCCACATTAGTTTTACAAAAACCAAATACCGTTCCCCCTTTTTACCCCATTAATGTTCTTTATAGCTTTTATAACGCTTCGTTCTACACCTATTCACTGGCTGCCGGTGCTCAGCAACATCCCACCACCTCACATCAGAAGGCAAAAGGTTCTAATCAAACTATGGTCGAGAATTCTGTACAATGAGGCTCTTCCCATCCATGGAGATGTTAGGGAATAGAAAACAAGGCTGAAGTCACATCGTCCTGCCTGGAACACTGCTGTCAATCTAACATCTAACTCCTTCAGCCCTGCAAGTAGCTTGACAGCGGAATGGGCTTCGTCAGCACCACAGGGCATAGTGCAAATTACCAATCCCTACTCAAAACTACCAAGATTCAGCTTATCACGCTCAATTTGGTTTAAATTAAATCGGATTAGATGTTGTACGGGACAAACTTCTTCAACTCTCCACACCTGGGGCTGTACAGATTCTCCGTACTGTGACTACGGTGAGGTGTTACAAAGTGTGTCGCACATTGTTCAGGACTATCCACTGCGTGCCTTTCCTGGTAGTCTGGAAGACTTAAATTTGGCCACGCCGTAGGCGGTGGCTTCTTCTGCTGACTACAGAGCTGCCACTGTTCTGCTGGCCGTCTGACGCTGGCGTCACAATCTTAGCCTCCTACCCTTCGGACCAGTCGAAGACCACCAGCTTAATGCACATCATGGGCATCTACTGTGTTGTGGAGCAGCCCAGCTTGCCAAGCCAGCCGCCACCTGCAGCTGAGGAGGCGCTGCCAAGGGAGAGGGCTATGAGGACGGCCAGGAAGAAGCCCTCTCCTCCCGAGCTCCGGCAGTCAGTGCTTCAACTGCCAAAGCCATGGATACCTGGCAAGCGACTACCCCAACCAACGCAGGTGTGTCAGATGTGGGGCTGATCACACAACTGCTGAATGCACCACAGCCAGGGAAGATGTGGTCTGTTGTAACTGCGGCAGAAACCACGCGGCCTTCTTTTCTGGCTGTGAAACGAAGAAGAGACTTGGAGAGAAGTGTCGTTCGAAAACAGCAGTTGCACCCAAGCGTGCCCGACACCAAGCCAGCTCTACCCAGCCTACCCACCACATGAGACCGGCGGCCACGACTGCGCGCGAGTCGTATCCACGGCCCGCAACACACCGCCAAGCGCAGCAGCCATCACATTCTGGGTCCAGCCACCTAGTATATGAAATCAGAGAGGATCTGAAAGAATACAGACATCAAGAATGGCAAAGGAAACTCGCAGCAGTACAAAACAACAACAAAAATACTTGGGCACTTGCGAAGTCAGTCAGCAAATCAATTCAACCAATTCGGTCGCTACATGGACCGCAAGCTCCTTGCGGACACGCTAGAAACACATTTCAGAGCGAACGAAATAGCTGACGATGTAAGCGAATCTTACAAAGAACATTTTCTGAGTGTAGTAAACCGCTTGATCCACATCGGACCACAGAATAGGGAATATACATGATATTCAAATTTACGTCTAGTATTTTTATTTTGATACTTTATTAGTGTAGAATTACCACTATTACGTTTTTTTCTATTTATTCGATTTTTATTTACTAATTTTAAATAATCAAAAGTGCTAAAAATGCAACTTCGCAAAACGCAACGCTATTGGTCGAATCGAATAGTGACGACCAAGTACACGCTATTATTGTGAACAAAGGCGTAGTTGCTGGGAGTTCTAATAGCTTTGCGATTGTGTTGAAGTTTATATTAACATATCAGCATAACTGGCGAGATATTGTATTCTTGCTACAATACACACACCAAATAATGACTGAAACCGGTTTTCTGAAAGCACAAAAATTGATTCCAAAAATTGATGCTTTCATGATGACAAGAAATTTTGCAATATATCCGAATTTTACGGCCGCTCAGCTCAGAGCAGTGAAATCTGCAAGGTAATTAAGTGATAATTATTTCAATATTCGCATGCAAATAAACAAAAAATTCTAGATGTCGGGTATATAGTAAATTATTACCCTTGGTCTATGCGGTAGGGTGTTGACTTTATAATTTTCTGACCCGCGTTCAAATCCCCGCAGAATTAAATATTTTTATCTTCAGAAATTGTCAAATTTTACCTTTTTATTTTGTTAAAACTTCATTTACGTTCTTTTATTGAATGAAATTCTTTTTTTTCCGTAATGAATTCACAGGTCTACCGATGGATTGTCTTTTAACAACACAAATCGGCCGCACACCCTTAAAAACTTCATTGCAATTATTCGTCAAGAAAGACTCCATTCTTACATTTTTTCACTTTTTGTTAATAAGTTGTTTCGGTGCGTTTTCAATTGAAATAGTTCCTATCATGTTATTTATTTCATCTTCGTCGTTTCTTTACTTGTATATCATCAAGAGGTATTTCAAACGAAATACGTAGCATTGGGAAGATAGTTTTTTCTTTCTTTCTTTCTTATACTCGATTTGTTCCAAGAACTGTTGCTTGTAAATGGTTGAAAATAAAATAGGAGGCCTATCCGTGACGAAAAATGGAGCTCGGCAAGGAAATTGAAGAACAAGTGACAAATGCTTATGAACATTGCAAAATTCTTGTATCAGATTCCAGTTTACTAGCAGATTCGCCTCATGACTTAATTTCATTGGGTATGGAGCAAATCATATTAGGAAGCCATTGCCGATAAATGGGCCGAAATTATGTTTGGTGTATTTTTTATAAGCAATGTGACTTGTTTTAAATTGCGCTATAAAAGTATGCAAATGAAGTTTTAACAAAATAAATAAGTGAAGCATGAAAATTTTTGAATATAAAAATAAGTAAAAACATTTGGTTATGCGGGGAATTGAACTCTGGTCAGAACATAGACCAGACTGCCATTTGATAAATGGGGCAATAATTTACTATATACCCGTCATCTAGAATTTTTTGTTTATTTGTATGCAAATATATCAAAAATTAGGAAGCATTTTAAAAAACCACTATAGCACACACATATAAGCTGTGCACCCTTCAACATAAATGAAGGAGATCGAAATCCGTTCTTAAAATGTCTGATGGTCTCCAAATAAGATATGATTAGAGTTTTTTTGTTGTTTAATGAATTTATTTTCCGTTCAGCAAGTATTGCTATACAGGACGATGTTGAATTTTACAAAAAGCATAACTCACATATTGTCATGGTTGAGGTTAACCCACAGGGCCCCTCAGTGACTACAATACAGTGATACAATAAATTTTTATAACAATGTTAGCAACATGAATGTCAGTATCAAAAACAGTTATCAGAATTAGAACAGTAATCCAAACAGTTAAAATGAAATTGATTTAAAATAATTACACTTTTTATATATATACATGTTATATCGAGTGCTGACAAAAATCTGATCTATACTTAACAAACGAGATGTCAAATAGAAGGTGACAGGCCACACGGTATTTAATTTATTAGTTGGTTCACTTCTTCTTCGGAATCACTACCTGACAGAAAAATATCTTGAGGAAGACGTTTTTTTTAGCCTAGTTTGGCCGGTTCTTTTCCCTAGTTTGTAAAATTGTGCACCAGGAACTGTACTCATTCGTTTGATGAAATTTATTGTTTGTTGTTTTATAAATTCGTAAATGTAAGCAATATTTAACTCTCTGTGAAGCTGACTATTTCTTACATACCATGGTTCGTTCACTGCTAATCTGAGTAGTTTGTTTTGAAATATTTGTATTCTATGTAATTTGCTACAGCTAGCACATCCCCATATAGGACATGCATATGTTATTAGTGGCCGTAATATCATTTTGTAAATTAATAAGCAGCATTCTGTTTTTAATGATGATTTTTTGTTTAACACAGGATACAATTTGTGTAATCTGGCATAGGCTTGGTTTAGTTTGTTGTTAATGTGTATGTTCCATGTTAAGCGCCTGTCAAGATCGACTCCTAGGTATTTAATAGATTGATCATTTGGATTCCATGCTATGTTACTTCCCATGATGTTTATCTCCGGGGGGTTTGGTGGGCGTCTGAGAGTGAAGATTTTGGTTTGACATTTTGCGGGATTTAAAGATATACGCCACTGATTGAGCCATTTAGTTAATTGCGTTATTGTTTCCTGAAGGTTATTGCGTGCAATATGAATGTCATTGTGCGAAGAGTATATGATTGTGTCATCAGCGTACTGTGCAGTCGAGGTGTTTTGAGGAGTCGGTATATGTGAGGTGTATATGGTGAATAGCTTTGGCCCTAAGACAGATCGCTGTGGGACTCCTGCAGCTATTGATCGTGCTGTGGATATTTTTGTGTCTATTCTTACGCTGAAAGTTCGATTTTGTAAAAAGCTTTCTAAAATTTTATACAAATATAGAGGCATTCCTGTGTTTTTAAGTTTATATAGTAGGCCAATGTGCCATACTTCTTCAAATGCCTGGGCAACATCGAGAAAAGCAGCCAATGTGTGATGTTTGAGCTCAAAGCCCTTTGAAATATCTTCTAACAGGCGTAGTATTTGGTGTGAGGTTGAGTGCATAGGGTGGAAACCAAATTGATGAGGCGGAATAGTTCCCGTAGTATCGAGGAAGGAAGTTAGTCGCTTCCGTATTATTTTTTCTAGCAGTTTTGACAAAGTAGGGAATAAACTTATGGGTCTGTAACTAGAGGGCAGGGATGCTGGTTTGTTAGATTCGTTGAGAACTATGATATCAGCATGTTTCCACTCTATTGGGAAATACCCGGTACAGAGAATGCTGTTGAAAAGTGACGTGAGGTAACTTACTGCCTTTGGGGGTAATGACTTTAGCGCGATGTTAGGTATGTTATCGTGGCCTGGGGATTTTCGTACAGGTACGTTCTTAATTATTTGTCGCAGTTCTTTTGGAGTAGTGAATTTGACGTAATTCTCCGCGCCAATGGTAACACACTGATTAGAATTTTCTATTGTTGTGTTGAATTCATGATGTATTATAGGGTTTGGTTTGAAGGTATTTTCGAAATGATCTGCTAAGATTTCGCATTTATCTGAAGCGCTGGAAATGTATGTACCATTCCATTTTGAGGGTGGTATGATAGTGGGTTCCTTGAGATGAACAGATAACGAATTTTTATGTTAAATTTCCTAAAATACATAAATACAGAAACTCTAAGAACTTACATAAAAATTATCTTCGCAATAATATAAACAACTAGTTGCAGATACATTCACATAGCGGTACACCACTTTTTTCTTATATTCGCATCTCACATGACAAGAAATTACACTTTATTAAGTGTATTTCTTTTAGTATTTTTGCACACAAGTACAATACAGTACTTATAACGCGACCTCCTACCATATCGACATTAGTTAGAAAACATGAAAGTTTTGAGATGAAACACTCCACGCTATACAGTACACCAATGCGGTCGTATACTTACACGTCGCAATGCAGCGCGCCAAAATGGCAGCGTTTAAATCGGAAGATCTGGAATTCAGTTTTAAAGTATTTATTTTGATGTTAAATCTTAATATTTACATCAATGTTATATTTTATATGGTAATATACGAATGTAAATAATTGATAAAAAAATACATGCTTATACCCTATTATGTGCAATAAACAATTGACGAGGAGGTGGAGTCTATCGTACGCAGTCTAAAAACCAAGAAGGCTTCTGGGTATGACAAGATTTCCGCCGTCCAAGTAAAAAATCTGCCTCCAGAAGCCATTAGTTTGTTAATTATGATCTATAATGCTTGTCTGACTCTAAGTTACTACCCGAGAGCTTTGAAAATAGCCAAAGTTGTGGCTATCCCCAAAGCTGGGAAGAGCAGACCAATACCGGAAAACTATAGGCCAATTTCATTACTATCAATAATTGGAAAAATCTTTGAGCGAGTCATACAAACTCGCCTCAATAGATTCCTAGAAACGAACAACATTCTCATAGCTCAACAGTTTGGATTTAGAAATGATCGTAGTTTTGTTCAACAATGTACAAGGCTTGTGGAGCATATCCTCTTCAGTCCCGAGCTCATAATAAAAGTGCAAGTGAACTACTATTGTGTTATTTACTTTGTGTTAATGCTTGTTAACAATAAATGACCATGAAAAAAAATTTGAAACAATCATTAATTTTTTATAGATGGTATCATATATGATACCTTGGTACTCAAGCAGGTAAATTATATACACAACTTTACTGCTTCATGCTGTTTTATTACAAATGAATAAGTCATAAACAATACACATAATCTTCAGATTTGTTGTAGGTCTGTAGATAGGCCAACATACAAATGTAATATAAAAAGTAATATAAAAATTTTCAACAATTGGGAAGTAAACAATTTAAACAAAATTACAACAATAAAAATATTCAAAGTAGTTTTTCTTTTCTTAATATTAGCACATGGATCACTGTTAAAATTATTTGTCTCAATTTAATTTAATTTTACTTTTTGTAAAATTTGTTAAAGCAATTCCTGTCAGTAGTGAATTAACCTGTGGCTACTGAGCTGCTGCCAACAATGTTCGATTTGAGTTCACTGGAGGCGTCACCAGTCTGAAAACTAAAATTGACAAATAATTATTCTAAATCAACTATCAAGTGGGAAAAAAGTAATTACTTTGGTGACATACTTATTCTTACTCATTTTTATGCCTCCAGAACTCAATTGTTTGTCGAATTTGAACAAGAGGCACGGCTTCCTTTTCTGAAGCACTTTCTTCACTTTGATATGGAGGTGTCACCGATCTGAAAACTAAAAGTGACAAATAATTATTCTAAATAAACTATCTAGTGGGAAAAAATTAATTACTTTGGTAACATACTTATTCTTACTCATCTGAATGCCTCCAGAATTCATTTGTTTGTCGAATTTGAACAAGAGGCACTTTGATTTGTTTGCGTCATCAGATTCATCAAACTCCATGTCAGAATAATCTTGATTAATTCTACTGACCAGCTCAGTGATGTTTTCGTCAGTCAAGCCTGGAAATCAAGTGAAAAGAATATTTAATTACACTTCTACTGATGTAAAAAAAAGTAGGCATTGAGTCCCAAGGTATCATATATGATACCTAAAAGTTTAAAGTTTTTAAATTCGTTATAACATTAATTTACTGTTTGATTTTAACTTGGAAATGTCTGAAGAGATTTAATAAGTTTTTAAAGCACGTGAAAACACTTGTAAATGGAAAAAAAATATGACTCTACCTTTATTTCGACGAGACATGCTGTGCAGCTGCAGAATCCCAAGTTTCAAAAGTGCTGCCACCTTGTGAGACTCGGCAGAAGATCGAACGAATGAGCTGTGAGAAGCGCTATGTGTATCGTAGATGATACCATTGGCCAGAAAAGGTTCAGCTGTGCAGAGGCCCGAGAAAAAAATAATTTCTGGAGGTATCATATAGGATACCTCGGGACTGAAGAGGATATCTGCAAAAAAAAAAGCAGGCAGGTAGTGGTAGTGCTGCAGTATTCATCGACATTGAGAAAGCTTTTGATAGAGGCTGGCACGAAGGCCTGCTCTACAGAATGCAAGAATACAATATGCCAGAAAACTTAATACATTTAATGCATTCCTATCTAACCGACAGAAAATTCTACGTATGTTATGATAAGGGAAACAGTACTTACAAGGATATTACAGCTGGAGTTTCTCAGGGAAGTGTCCTTGGGCATATACTGTTTAATATCTGTCTCAACAAAATCCCGCAAACAACTGAGAGTTACTTATCACTATATGCAGATGACACTACGATATATGCCAGTAACAGAAATCTAAGATTCGCCATAAGAGACACCTAGAAAAACTGACACAGTGGTGTAATTCGTGACGGATTAAAATAAACGAATCAAAATGCCAACCAATAATATTCCCAAATCGTATTAAAATACCGGATATAAAACTGCACTTCAAAGATCTGGAATTAAACTGGGTGGACCAGGTCAAGTACTTGGGACTGATGCTAGACAAAAGGCTCACGTGGAGTAAACGTATAGATGACTCGAGAAACAAATCCAGAGCAAAGCTAGCCGGCCTCTACCCACTACTAGAGTTTGGAGCACGTACCAAGGCGGGTGGGCTTAGCGTTCTGCGCAGAGAGAGAGGGGAGATGTGTTGCGACGCTGCCAATTTGCTTCTGTCACGCAAACCAACACCACAAGCTTCAGCCGTCTGCTCCTGGCACTTGGCAACGGCGTGACTCGCACCACATGGTGGCGCGGACTCAAAAGAAGACTGCCTTTTCAAGTACTGATACACACGGAACACTATTCCTCTCGCTTGTTTGTGCAACACTTGGCGTGATTCTTTACCATCAATCATAATGAACACTATGAGGGCAAAATAATCACTAAACACGGAACACTATAAGTGAAATAAACTGTAAACTTGACGAACACTGCACGACGCGCACAGAACGAACACAGGAAAGCTACTGACACGCGATTGGCTGTGAGTCACGTGGTACAGCTCCACAGGCTACTGCGCATCCGCCCGTGACCCGCCTTCATACTTGCTCCGAACTCTAAGAGGTGAAGGCCTATCCACGGCGACAAAACTCCTCCTTTACCATGCGATCATTCAACCCACCTTCCTCTACATGTCGGAAATATGGAGCATGGCAGCCGACTGTCACGTTAAAAAAACGCAAGCACTGGAAAACACAGCGCTGCGCATCATTCTGGACGCGCCCAGATATTTGAACAATTGGGAAGTTAGAAGGGCGCTTCCCAACTCTGGCAGATACCATCAAACAGAAATCACAAATCTTCTTCCAAAAATGCTCAATCTCCAAGCACAATTTAATAGCCAAAATAGGTGACGAAACAAAGGATATGCGTGATGTAAAGCGCCCATAACTAACGCTCTCATGGAACTTCAATATTTATAATTAGGCCCCACACCTTTATGTGTAGGCCCCAAGATGAACATAAAACAGAGTCTCCTCCACTGGATGTTAATTAGGCCATTTTTAGAACAAATATAAATGTATATATCGTAACAAAAATAATAATAATAACAAAAACAACTAAAATAATAATAATAATAAAAACCTCCAATAGGATAAGTAGATTTATAAATTCTCGTGTAAATACGCGAATGTATATAAACCCCTCTACTAGCTCAGTAAGTTCCCTTGTAAATAAGCTTATTCCTCAATTAGTTAGTAGTCTTAAGTAAACATAGTCACTTACAATAATCAGATTAAATAACTTTAGAAAGGCTGATGGGTTTTGCCCAACCGACAGGATAAGACTGAACAAAAAACCACGTCAAAAACAAAACCACCGACACCAGTAGTAGGATAACTCCTGGAGCTGGCAACAAAAACATAGCTATGCTATGACTGATGACGCTGTGCTGTGCCTGGGCCCCGGCCGCCAAGAGGGTCGACCAGCGGAACACTGCCACGCCTGCCGTCCCGGATCCAGCGACCAGTTAACGGTGGTGGTCACGCTGCTTACGCAGCTTATCACCGCCCTCATGCCACGATCGACTACAAAGTAGTCAGTACCACCAACTCATGACGGAACAAAAAGACACGTCAACAAATAAAGACTCAGACAACAGTAGAAGGTTTACAGTCTGTAACTGTAGAAGATTTACTAGCGCAAGCTAATCAGATGACGCTGACGGTGGCTTGGTTGTAGCGCCTCGATGTCACTTTGTAGTGGTTGTGACTGGAGATCCTGTCTCAGTGGCCGGCTGCGGGCATTGTCCGCAGAGCTAAGTGTATATGCGTGTTTTCTTTGAAACAAAAGTGTTCATTGAATAAAGTATAATTGTTGTTGAATGTCATACAGCATCAGACGCAAAAATAAATAAATAATGTTCTTTATACAAAATTATAATTTCTATCTGATTTTGGAGGAAGTATGCACACGTAACTTAAAAGCAAACAGAAACCAAAATCCCCCTTTAATTTTTGTAATGTTTTTTATACAAAGCTACAGTTTCTATCCGATTCTGAAGGAACTTTGCACACATATACCTTTTGTTATGGAAAAAGAATAATTCAGTATAATTTTTGTTCGCAAAAGCCCAACCCCTTTCCCCTTCTTGCCTCACCCCTATTAATTTCCAATATTCTTCATTGCAACCTACAGTTTTCATCAGATTTCAATGGAACACTGCACATGTATACTTAAAAAACAAAAGAAACATCTTGCCTACATTCTGCTTACAATACCCAACTGCTCACCCCCTCTACCTATTAAATTTTTGCATATGTTCTTCAAACAAAGCTACAGCTTTTATCGGATTTCGATGGAACTTTACACACGCATACTTTAAAACAAAGAGAAAAATTCTATCCACATTAGATTTAGGAAAACCATACTACTCTTTCCGTCTACACCCCATTAATTGTTTTCTAAACATACCTACAGTTTTTATCCGATATCAATGTAAATTTGTACACATATACTTTAAATCTAAAAGAAAAACACTGTCTACATTTGGTATACAAAAACACAATCCCTCTCCTCCTTCAATCCACCCCTTTTAATGTTCAAAGTTATTAATAGAAACACACAGTTTTAAATTCCGTCAAAATAAATTCAGCTGTTTCTAAATGACAGAAAATTCATAAAACTAAATATGTCCTAGTGTCTCAATATATACGTCAGATATTCACTTGGACCCCAAGCTTTCACGTTGTAAAAACCCATTAAAAATCTATATTTTCTGCATAATGTCGGAACATTCAAATATATTCCACATACAGATTTATGTATGTGGTATAAATTAATGCCTGGACTGGACTTGTTTTTGTTATCGATCAACAACTTTAACAGATATTGTGATTAGTTTGAAACACAGCCTGGAATAAAATGTAAACTGACATTTCTTATCACAATATCCCGTTCTGGGCATTGTTGGGGATATCAAGTCAGAAAGAAAGCTCCTGAACCACTGAGCTACCAGGAAGTTCGCAAAATGGGAACTGCTGTCCCATTTTTAAAATACAATACCACCAAAAATTTAATTACAAAATAAGTGTTTCAAAAAAAAATATATCTTTATACACTGCTTAGAATAAAATAAATCTAAATGGGAAATATCGAAAATTTCTATTAATTAAATTTCTACATCAATCAGTTATTTTTGGATTTGGTGCCAGCCAAAGCAAGAAAACAAAAAATGAAAATGATAAGGAATGATGACAATACATAAAAAAATCATGTTACTACTTACTTTTTATTAATGGTAGAAAAATGTTTCAACAAAACTGTAACATACAGATGATACGCCTATATTAGGCTAACTGTAAATATGGTTTACCGCATTATACAGCCTACCAATTGCCAATGTAGCGCCAGAGATTTGCCTAGACGACCAATGACGATGAGCCACAGATTAAAATACCGTCTAATATGTTCCCCTAATTGTCTCCCGCAAAAACAATATCTACGTTACTACATGCTATAAAAATATTCGTATTTTTCATTTGTTTCCCCTGTCGCCTCGAACAGCAAATAAAGTGCAGTAAATCGTTCATAGCGATTTGACAGGTGGTACCGACTCCAAAAATAACTGTTTAATGTAAAAATTTCAATAATAGTGATCTTGAGCATGGCAGCATCAACAGCAAAGCTATTTCTTCAATTGTAAAATTAATCACAGCCAACTTGTTGCAATAAATTCAATGAATATTGCAACAGGTTGGCTGTGATTCTTTTTACAATTGAATAATAGTAATGAAATATATTGCCAATTTAGATTTATTTTCTTCTGAGCAATGTATATTTTAAAATATTTAGTATTTTTATTTTTTGAAACAGTTATTTTATTGGCATTTTCGAAATGTAGATTTGGCAAAATATTTTTTAGGGTTGCTAGCACTGATAGCTGGGCTGGCAGCGATTTTTGATTGGGCGCCTGCATTGTAACATGGCAAGGCGCGGGAAAGTGTATGTGTCGCATAGATTGGGGAAAAATGTGAAATGTACTTGAAACTTGTTTGGATGTAATATAAGTGTTTTAAATGTTGTTTCGAAGAACGGTAGTAATTTTATTCAGCTGTATACGACCAGAACAGGAGTTTTTCATGTCCAGGCGTTATCATGATATCCCCCATTTTTTTTAAAAGGTTATAGGAGAATGCCAAAAATTCGTAATTAAAATTATCCGAGTTAACGGCTTGCGTGTGTTGAGAAAGAAGAATTGCGCCCTTCTCGTCTAAATAATACGCCGTCATCCAATAACGGAGTATTTAGCTTACAATGGAATGACCATTTTCAGGATATTTGGTAGTCCACATTTGGTTACCAATGTCAGGATAGCTCACACTATGTCACCGCAGATTTTTTTCTAAATGATGCAACAAGGACATGATGCACTGGAAAACTAACTGCGAGTATATCTTCAACGACGGTATCGATATTTTAAAGAATTATATTAAAAACAAAATATTTCTGTATAGTCAAGAGAGGCCAAGTAGATAGTATAGCACTAGATATTTTTAAGGCAGTTGGCAGAGCCACAAAATGTGGATGCAAAAGTGATTTGCTGGATAGGAAATTCTTAAACAGTAGACAGAAAAGATTTTGGGTTGGAAATACAGTTTGGAAAGGAGTAGGAGCGAAAATTGTAATGCCACAAGGTAGTGTTTTGGGACTATTGCTATTCATTATTCTAATTAATTACTGTATTAATGGTTTATAGTCACAACATATGTTGTTTGGATATTATGTAATGTTACATAATATTATCATAATGTAGAAGAATGAGAAAAGTTGTAGGGTGACCAGAGCAGGATAACAGGGAATAAGATAAATGCCAAGAAAAGTAAGTTTACCAAGCATATAAATAAAAGCCTATAGATTATTTTTAATTATAAAGATAGGTGTGATAAAGCACTGGAGTCAAGTATCAGAGCCTGGAATTATTGGAATTGCCACCAAACACCAGAGAATTTGTAGATTTTTTACAAACACAGCAGAGAATTTCAAAAATAATCATACGAGTAGAACGCATTTCTACATCAATACAATACATTCATTTCCCATTGATCCTAATATAAGAGACTGGCTCTGTGGGATGTGGAAAGTTGTCAATTTAGAGATAAACAGTTGCATAACAAAATAATACATACACCAGTAGATGTACAGTCATAGCATACATGGTACATTAAACAATTCCATAACAAAATAATACATACACCACAAGATGTACAGTCATAGCGTACATGGTACCGTAAACAATTGCATAACAAAATAATACATATACCAGTAATAGGATACATGGTAAATTAATCATGTAAACTACATTTACACAAGCTACTGGCAGTTATTTTTTTATATACCTTAGATATAAATTCTTCGACAGAGAAGAAGCAGTTGTCAATTAAAAATTCTTTCAATTTATTTTTATCATGTGCTAGACATTTAATATGTGTTGGTAACTTATTAAAGATATGTATCCCTGAATATCAGACCCCTTTTTGAACATATGACAATGACTTGTAATCCTTGTAAAGATCATTTTTACTTCTAGTGCCATAATTGTGTATTTTACTTTTTGTTTCAAACAAAGTATAATTTGTGACTACAGAACACATTAATGTGTATATATACTCAGACGCTAATGTTAAAATCCCTAACTTCTATTACAGCTATCTACATGAAGTTCTATTGCTAGTTCAAAAGTATCAAAAGTTAGAGGAAATCAGCTACAAAAGAACATAAACGTTTTCAGAATGTTCAGGAAATAATTATCTATCTTTAAGGCTTTTAGTGCTTGCTTAAGTCTACCTGATGGTACGCCTGAAACCAACACAAAAGTTAGTTGAGAAATCTGAAGCAGTTCTTCGAGAAGCTGCAAAATCGTAAACGACCTACAGCGAAATATCTTGCCATATCATTTGATAATAAACTCAAATGGGAAGGACTCATTTGACAGGTCGTAGGAAAAATTTTCAAAATCCTTGGAGAGAATGATAAAATTATGTACCAAAGATAATAGGGAATAGGAGTACAAAACTTTGTTTGAATATGTTTTTTTTCCATATCAAATACAGAAGTTGGAGGGGGTGTAAAGACGGCTGCTAGACTTTTCTGTAGAAATTGCGGCAGAACACACTCAGTATCCAATAGTAAAAAAGATCTGGATTGGAAGAGAGGAAGAGGATGAAGAGAGAGTGTTGAGAGAGTACATGGTGTATATTGGTGATGCAGTTTGGAATGATATTGGTTTAATAGTAATGCACGGATGTGAATAGATGCTGGCTTTTGAGTTCAGGCTTAATGAATTAAGAAAATTTTCTTTCGTATGTAGGCGAAAGAGGGATTGGAATAAATTACCAAGGGAAGGGATAAATAATTTAACGAAAATAGTGAAAGAATTTACAGGTATAATTTCTAAAGGACATTATTAGGGGGATACAAGAATAACGGAAAACACCTATGTATGAAATTACCAACAATCCCTGGCAATTAAATTATTAATATGTGGGTATATTGCGAGTGCTCTGACTTTCACTTTTTTCCTCTTTGGTTATATATTTTTACCTTGTGGACTCTTATTTTGTATCAAACATGGAGGAAAGAAATATATGGAGACGGCGCAAGGATGGATTATTATGTAACTCGATGAGACAAATAAAAAAATGAAGAATAAAATCGTTTGATATCCTGCTTAGTTTTCGTGAGATTCTGTCTCAAATGTGAGATGTTTTTGGTTGAAATGAAGAAGAAACAATTGGTCAAAGTCTAATTTGACGATGGATTCCTATTTAGAGAAATAAAAAATAAATAATAAAAATTTTCGATATCTCGCCTAGTTCTCGAGATATACTGTCTCAAAAGTGAGGTGTCTTGAGTTGAAATGGAGAAGAAAAATTTCGCAGAAATCAAATTCGATGATGGATTCATATGTACCAAGAAGAAAAAAAATCGAAAATAAAGAATAAAATGTTTCGATATCTTGCTTAGATTGCGGGATATACTGTCTCCAAATTGAGGGGACTGGATTGGGACGCGGCCTGGACCAAAAATTAATTCTGCCAAAGCCACAATGAATTACACGGTGGGCATGCAGAATGGATATTTCAGTTTTATTACTACCACTTGTGGTTAGGTTGAAATGCGGCCTAGACCAGAAGTAGTTTCCATCGCGATACACGTTTTGTCACTAACATGGTTCTCATGAAATTGCTAACAATAACAGATAAATTCTTTGTCCCTAATGTAACACAAGATGGCATTATAAAACACTTATACACATTAGAAAATTAAATAATCACAGCATCAAACACAATGTGAACTTTGCATTTGTATGGATTCGCCATATGGCCGCTGCCACCGCCGCACATGCGCATTATCAGCCTAGAGTTTAGACGCGGCGTCACAGATTAAATGTTATTTCTTTTTTTGATAACTAAGTTTTATTTAAAACGTCCAGCAATTACATTTTTGCAATACAGTTTTGTGATCTTAAAGTTATTGATTACATCGCTGATTACATCACCTGGCCTGAGGTCAGTCCAGTTGGATTCCTCTGTAACTGAATTATTATTATATAACATCTAAAAAAAGTCAGGTATGAGTCAAGATATTGATAATATAATAATGGTAATATAATTTAAAATGTTTTACTAGTAGTATGAGAGGAAAATGGGTATAAGAACTTTATACAGTGTTCAAGGAGAATCATATGGCATCTTGCCCGTCGTCGCTTAAGATGTCTTGTGGTAGACGATACGATTTTAGACGTGGTTGCGTCGTTGATCGGCGGCCTAGATTGTAGTGCTGTGCTCCAGTAGTTGCTCCTAGGCTATTTATAAAGATTTTTGCAGAGTTCATAATATACGTTTTAATGATTTGGAGTCCAATTTCCATGTGAAGTTGTGAGTTTTGTACGAACCATGGTGCTTTTAAGATAGTGCGGAGAAGTTTGTTTTGTAGGGACTGTATTCTCTGTAGTTTGGATGGAGCGGCTGTGCACCACACGGGCGATGTATAACGTGGCGGGTTGGATCAGTGATTTGTATAGTAACAACCCGCTCTCGATTTTAAGAGAGCTTCTCTTATTCAGAAGAGGATAGAGTTTGGAGATGCGAATATAGGTTTCGGATAGTTTCTGATTAATGTGGTAGTTCCATGTAAGTCTGCGATCCAAGTGTAGTCCTAGATATTTTATTTCTTTATCTGCTGGATGCCATTCTATTTCATCGTCGTTAATTTTGAGTTTTTTGGGATTTCTCGGATGGCGGAGTGTGAAGATTTTGGCCTCGCATTTGGTAGTATTCAGCTTGATGTGCCATTTTTTCAGCCAGTCGGAGAGTATATTAAATGACTGTTTGATTTTTATTACTACTACGTCGATATCAGTGTGTGAAGTGAAAATCACGGTGTCGTCGTCATACATGGCGGTATAAACAGTGCGGAATGTCGGGATGTCTGCCATGTATAAGTTGAATAATAGGGGTCCTAAGATGGAGCCTTGTGGGACACCTGCTTGTACAGTTTTTCTAGCAGATAATGTATTGCCTAAGCGTATGGAGAAGGTACGGTTTTTGAGAAAGCTCTCAATGATGGGAAGCAAGTACATGGGAGTATCGAGCTTCTTTAGTTTGTAGAGAATTCCGGGATGCCATACTCTGTCGAAGGCTTGGGCGACGTCAACATAGAGGGCTACTGTATGCCTCTTGCTTTCGAAGGCTTTCAGGATATGTTCAGAGAGGCGTTGCAGCTGATGAACACATGAAAGTTTTGCTTTGCATCCGAACTGAAAGGGTGGTATTGCGGAGATTGAGTCTAGGTAATTTGAAAGCCGTCTCTTGATTATATTTTCCAGTAGTTTAGAACAAGTTGTTAGTAGACTTAATGGCCTGTAACTTGATGGGGAGTGTTTTGGTTTACCTGGTTTGTGAATAACAGTAATAACTGCATGCTTCCATGTGGAAGGAAAGTAGCCAAGTTATAATATTGCGTTGAATAATGTTGCCAAGAATTGAATGCCGGTTTGTGGGAGATTTTTGTAAATCAGGTTCGGGATATTATCAATACCTGGTGATTTCCTAATCGGAAGACGTTTTATTAGTAAGGATAGCTCTCTTGCTGACGTGTACATGATGGGACGTTGGACAGTAGTTTCGCGATACACGTTTTGTCACTAACATGGTTCTCATGAAATTGCTAACAATAACGGATAAATTCTATGTCACTTATGTAACACAAGATGGCATTATAAAACACTTATACACATTAGAAAATTAAATAATCACAGCATTAAACACAATGTGAACTATGCATTTGTATGGATTCGCCATATGGCCGCTGCCGCCACCGCGCATGCGCATTATCAGCCTAGAGTTTAGACGCGGCGTCACAGTTTAAACGTTATTTCTCCTCCATATATTTCCTTCCTCCATGGTATCAAAGACCAAAGTTTTATTGGTAATAATCTACATCTACATCTATACTCTGCAATTCACAATTACTGTGGGTGGCAGAGGGTGCTAAGCACCAATCCTATTTTAGAGTATTCCAATCCCGAACAGAACGAGGAAAGAAAGAATACATGAATGTATCAGTACGGCATCTTATCTCTCGAATCTTATCCCTTCTGTCATTGCGACCTAAATAGGTTGGCGGAAGAAGTATTTCGTTGCACTCGTAAATTAGAGATTTTCGCATATTCTCCAACAAATTTAAACGAAAACGACGTCGTCTGTCCGCCAAAAAATCCCAGCCTAACCCACGTATCAGCTCTGTGACACTTACATAAGGATTGTAACTAGCGGTCACGAATCAAGCGGCTCTCCTCTGTACTTTCTCTAACGTGTCAATCAATTCCTTGCGATACGGATCCCAAATTGCACAACAGTATTCCAAATGCGGACGCGGACGCACTAATAATGTCTCTGTATGTTCTAATCATGGAGGAAGGAATTATATGGAGAAGAAGTGAGCTTAAATCGGTGAAGCAAGCACTAAACTCTCCCGCATGGTGGCAGCACCGGCAGCGACCATATGGCGCTTCCCAACAATTAAGGTGTTCACATTGTGGTAGATGCAGTGATTATTTCATTTAGTATTGTGTATAAGTGTTTAAAAATGCCAGCTTGTGTTGCGTACGGTTGCACAAATAGGCCAGACAGGAATGAACCTGGAATATCATTTCATAAGTAAGTTGAATTGTAATTATCGTTGTTGAAGTGAGCGGTAGACACAGCAAACTTTGCAGCACGTCTATAAATATTTAGTCATAGCTCTCAATGGGATGACTTTGTTCGCAAATTAAGGTGACTGAATAAATTTTCACAGATTATCAATTGAACAACTTGTGTTTCAGTTTGCAAAATGTTTAACTTCTTTTTAAAAAAATAAACCAAAATTTGAATGCACATTTCTGCTAAATACTTTTTAAAACGTTTCACAAATGTTACTTATATCAAGTGAACGATGAATAAGACCATCTCTACTTTTGTACGTTTTGAGAGATCCCCAAAATAATAGAAATGGAGATCACAATATACTAACACACTCTTCACTTTTTAATATTTTTAGATGTTTGTGTACCACAAATCCTGAAATGTAGTGTACAATATGATCTATTAAAACAGTTAGTGCACCTGCATCAAACATACATTCGTGGTCGGACTTGGGAGGAAACTGTAATTCTTTTTCCTCTTCAATAATTCGATGATGTCTTGATGTAAAATTTATAATATGTTCTGGAGCATGATTAACAATTTTTCCAGGAGTATACAATTACCAGTGTTTGCATATTTCACTTCACATTTCAAGAGTAGGTTTTTTTTTTATAAGCTGCTTTAAATTGTATGGGCAGTGGGATTGTTTGAATTCCTCCCCCCCCCTCCACCCCCCAAAGATCTGATACATTGTAAAAATATTTCAAAGTGATCCTGACTAAATTTATATGCTAATATATATTTTAAGATTTTTTGATCAATAACTAAGGAATTAAAGAAATACTTCAAACATGAATCAGAAAACCTAAGAATCCAGTGCTCCTACTGCTGTCAAGTATTATCTTGCCATATGGTGACACTTTCAAATTACATATATAACTTTCTGTTTCAATCAATCTTGTATCACTGTTTCCTAATTACACTTGGATATTATGGAGCGTGTGCTCCATTGAAATTAAATAAAATAATAATACCCTTAGTCTTTTTTTGTGGCTGTAGATGTTTTGGCAAATAAAATTCTATTAAAATAATTTTTAACAGACTTTTTTTCCTTAATTTCTAATGTTTATAGATAGCATCAATTGAGATACATACATAAGAGAGCGTGCATAAACCACATAGCTCCAATTTGGCCTCCTGTGAACCACTATCCCTCCCCATGTAGACCAACTTGGCTTTTGCCTCCCCCCCCCTTCCCCCCCCCCCTCACCTAGCAAGTAGGTTTTTTTCCCCCTTTTGATTCCAGAAGACATTTTGCACTGTTTTCTCTTGTCAGACTATTATAAATTACATAAGGAGATAATTAGCTGAGGGAAATAAATAGGTTTAATTCTAGATCATGATACTGCTACAACTACTTTAGGCCTACTACCAGTACAGGGATCTAGCTTTTTTTAAAATTATTCCTAGCAGTTGAGGTTAGGTTGAAATACAGCCTGGACCAGAAGAAAAATGTCATAAAAGTGGTACGGATAATTCTTTGATAGCTGCGTGTGGCAGAAAGGTGCTATAGCGGTATCGCCATCTAGAATTAAACCAATAAATATTCACATGCTGTTGTGAATTCCATTCCTCATTTTAACTGTGACAAATTTTATGAAAGGATAGCTACGTGGCCTGGCTTGGAATCCCCCCCCCTCTCCCTACATAGCTCAACGTAGCCTTCCAGCACCCCCCCCCCCCCCCGGACCAGGCCGTGTAGTTTGTGCACGGTCCCTACCTTTAACCACATGTTAATTCATTATTAATAATGTGAAGTAAAGGAAAATAATGAATCAAATTCTGTGTCATAAAGTTACTTGTACATTCCTGTAATAGCAACAATTGTGAAACGGCTCTTTTATTTTTAAAGGTAATAATAAAGCCTCTGCCCTTTTAAACAGAAGTTGAAGTAGAGTTCTTCTAGCGTGATAAGTTATTTTGTTGAAAAAAGTATAGGCTTGTTCAGACAGTGACTCATCATCGCATTTATGATTGGAGCACACTTGCTTGAAGTTACTTAAAAGAACACCGCATGATGCCAACCATACATTATAGTAAAGTATCACTCTTTACTTTTTGTTGATACACTTTATATTAACTATAAATTATGCGGAAACATTTTATTTCTGGTACCAGCCTACAAAATGTCTGGGTTGCTCATCCCTAGAGTGGGTCCTCTTACTTTTTTCTGGTCTAGGACACATTTCAGACTAACCACAAGTGGTAGTAATAAAACTGAAATATCCATTCTGCATGTCAACCATGTAATCATTGTGGCTTTGACAGAATTAATTTTTGGTCCAGCCTGCATCCAAACCTAAACCCCTCAATTTGGTTGTTGTATATCCCCCAAACTAAGCAAGATATCGAAAACATTTATTCCTTATTATCGAGTTTTTTCGTCGTGTTACATAAGAATCCATCATTAAATTTGACTTTTGCGAAATTTTTCTTCTGCATTTCAACTCAAGACACCTCACTTTTGAGACAGTATATCTCGAGAACTAGGTGAAATATCGAAAAATTTTACTCTTTATTTTTTATTTGTCTCGTCTTTTTAAATAAAAATTCATCATAAAATTTGACTTTGAATAATTTTTTCTTCTGAATTTCAACCAAAACCATTTCACATTTGAGACAGAATATCTCGAAAACTAAGCAGGATATCAAAAAATTTTATTCTTCATTTTTTATTTGTCTCATCGAGTTACATAATAATCCATCACCAGATTGCGGCGTCACGTTTATCCTAGAGTCCCCTTGAGGTGTTTAACCATACTCCCCGTGTTTGTTGGGAAGCGGTCAAGTCCCCACCACTCCGGCCATGCCCCCCCACTCCTCCGCCGGCCTGCTTCACTTCCATGCGTGGCAAAGGTCTCTTGCGTCGTCTCCATATTATTCCTTCCTCCATGGTTCTAATAATTCCTTCCTCCTTCCTCCATGGTTCTAAAAGATCTTACTAGTATTATCTTTGATGTTATTGTTTATTATGGCTTTTTAGAAAAGATTCTCTGGCTACTGCTGGGCTACGGGCTAAGGCGCAGAGACGATACGACGTGTGTTGGGAGCATGCAGCGGATGTGTGTGAATTTTAGCGATTTGTACCTGTGTGAAAATATTAAAACTGATAGTTTTTGGAATCGCTTGTGGACCTTTATATTCGCCAATAGACTGCTTTACTACTATGTCTGCTGTAGAGGTAAAATCTGAGAAGCCAGAAGCAGGTGCTTCGACATCTACAGCCGAAATGGAGCACAGGTAATTCTGGCATTAATGTCGGGTTGTTGTCGCGTAAGTGTTTATGGTTGTAGATCGCGATTCTTCCACAGCAACATACACCAATGAATCGAAAGGGCTCCAGTTCGAATCCCTGTCTCGGCGGGGATTTTTAAAGAAGCTTAACCCGACCTTCACCTTTGGCACAGCTTGCTGTGTAATGTGAAGTACGCCAGAAAGCTTCGGTAGTACGGATTCCACGTTAAACTGTAGATGCCCTGTACACGGTAGGATTGCCGGGTTACGTTAAGGCGGCTTGGCAGGGGCGGAATGCGCAGCCATTAGCAACTCTGTCACCTGGTCATTATACCCAGGCGGAATTATTATTATTCTGACTCCAATTCCTTGCTTAGTCGCGATCTCCAATGATCCCGCTGGACGTATGATTTTAAGGCGTTACTTAGATTGTAAAACATCTTGGACTGTTTAGCGGTCTAGGGTCGCAACCTAATTAATGCTCGAAATAAATCTTCCGATTTGGTGACACAGTATTATCCGCCTGGAGGAATGTAGTTGCAGCGGAATTTTTTATCTCCAGCTAACCCGATTTTTCTTTTTTTTTCCAAATGTGAAATTATTCCACATGAAATGCTGCATATGTGCATTATAAATTGATGATTACTCGGAATTTTTATCTCCAGCTAACCCGATTTTTCTTTTTTTTTTCCAAATGTGAAATTATTCCACATGAAATGCTGCATATGTGCATTATAAATTGATGATTACTCAGGAACTGTTATATAGTTATTACTGTAAAAGTTTCAGAAGTTGTACAATCATAGCTAATTTCAACGAGTTTTCACTTACTTGGTACTCATGAAAGCAGCTTAAATTAGTAATCGAATTCTTTTGCTTTATGCTGTAACAAGAAGTCCACTGTCATCCTGGTTCGAAATGCATTTCAAACTTACCATATTACTGCTAAAAAATGAAAGCTTCAATCACATGCAGATTAAAACATTCAATGTAAGTGACATACTGTATTGTGTTAAAATCTTGATGCCATGCTACAAAAGACAGGTTACAGTTTTGTGTAATTCTAGAGATCTAATGATGGATTCTTATAGAACTCGACAAAACAAATGAAAATAAAGAATAAAACTTACTGATATTTTGCTTGGTTCTAGAGATATCTTGACTGAAAGGTGATGTGGTTAGGCTGATGTGCTTCCTGGATCAAAAGTGAAATTTGCAGTGTCATAACTTTAAAATTCCCACACAACTTTTTAGAATCCATCATCAGATTGTGGTGCCATGGATATGATAGTGCTGCCAGTCCGAAATATCGTAAGTCAAAATATTCCTAAAATTGGGGAAAATTTTAATTCTTGTCCAGGCAGCACTTGATCTTAATCATGTTGCCTTTTCTCTAGAATGAAAAGTCTCATTTGCTTACATAAGAATGCATCATCCAATTTTAGCAACAAAGAAATTTCTCTTCTGTTCCTGGCTTCATTTTTACCTATCAACATAACCTTTGACACACAATTTGTCGAGAAAAGCAAAATCTTGTAATGTCTTACCTTATTACATAAGAATACATCTTCAAATTGCGGCACCACAGATTTTTTTTTTATCTGGTCAAGGCCACATTTCAATCTAACCATACTATAGCCTATATGTGATACACTATGTCTAGAACTAAGTTAATCTAAAAATATGGATAGTTATATGTTTGTTAAGCAACAAATATGGTTTATTACAAACATCCAAGCAATTTGTACATATGGCATCTTTAAAACTTGACAGTGATCTTAAATTCATTGTTGCAGAGTGTAGATACTACCTTTTTCGCGAAAGTGTCATTGGTTGTTGTTCTGTACTATTATTTGGTTGTTGTATCGTAAATTTGCGATCATATCACATCTAAGGTATGTTTCTTTTATACTTTTTCTAGAAAAGTATATCCTCAAAAATGTGTCTGGCAAATTTTATAGTTATGGCACTGCCAATTTTCCTTCTGGTCCAGGATGCATATCAGCCTAACCACATCACCTTTCAGTAAAAATATCTTGAAAACCAAGTGAGATATCAAAAAATTTTATTCTTTATTTTTTATTTGTTTTGTCAAGTTCTATGAGAATCCATCATCAGATTGAGGCACGATGGTTATGATAGAATCGCTTTGAGATCTAAGCGGGGTATCAAAAGATTTTGTTCTTTGCTTTGACACTATCTTTGTCATAAATAATGTCATGGGAGATGATTGTTGTTTTGTACTAATAATTCTGTGCTATATCGTCGCATCATGTCTAAGGTATGTTCCTTTTGTATACACATTTTCTGCAAAAGTAGGCCTATATTTACAAAAACGGGTGTGGCAAAATTTAAAGCTATAGCACTGCCAATCCCTTCTGGTTCAGGCTGCATATCAGCCTAACTACATAAAATTTCAGAAAATATATCGAGAACCAAACAAGATATCGGAAAAAAAAAATATTCTTTATTTACGATTTGTTTCTTCGAGTTCTATAAGAATCTGTCATCAGGTTATGCACAACGGTAATAATAGTGCTGCCCATTAAAATTTAACATTATATTTTTACTTTGTATGATGCAATTGTACTTATTTAATGGTTAACTGGAAATTGTTGAAGATTTACACATTCAAACACTTTCAGTTTAGACTATGAAAAAAATGCTGCATGAATTATCATGCACACCATTGGTTTTAAAAGTGATTATGAGTTAAAAGTAATTTAATTTTCTCTTGACCCTTGTACAATTAGTTCAAGTAAATTCCATGAAACTGGACACTACTAAGATTTTGGGTTGGGGAGATTAACTGTTTTTCATAGATTGTTTCTTCAAATTGATATTTTTAAAAATATTTGACACATAAAGTACGATATGCACATAAACATCTGGACCAGTTATATACAAATAATACCTGAAGGGGATGTAAATTGGCCAGCTTGCAAATTGTGGCTACCTTTTAACAGCTATGGAAAGTAGATATCATGCTGAGGAAGTATCTTTCTATTTCTTTTATGACCTAGCCATACAAGGAAGCAGGTGCACTAAGTCTTGAAGACACTACTTAACAACATGCAATTGTTTGACACTTTTGTGTGACATGTGAATGCCACACTATTATTGACTACACTTTTCTGAGGTTGGTTAAAAAAAATAAAAATAAAGTCACTGTAAGTTAATGTTACATAGAGGCTGGTTTTCAAGCCATAAACATCACTTAATACTATTTATAACAATATTTAATTTAATTGCAATGGATCTCACGCTCTGGTGGCAATTTCCCTACCACCCATTTCCCCCTTCCCTGCACCCACCTACAATTGCTCTCGGCAAATTTTAACTTTAAATTCTTTCCATGTTTTTCGTAAATTATTCATCATTTCTCTTGGTACCTTATTCCAATCCCTGACACCCTTACCCAAAAAAGAAAATATTCCTACATCTTTATGCCCGAAATCGAGTGCCGGCTTGTGATCATGGTCATCTTTTCCTTCCATGCATTACTTTTAATTCTTACAGCAATACCTTTCCATGCCTCATCACCAATATAGGACTTGTACACTCCCAAGAACCTCTTCACCCTCCCCCTGTCTTGCAATGAATCCCATTCCAGCTCTTTTATCATATCTGTTAACAGCATTGTGTAGTAATTTCCAGAAACACTTACTGTACAGATATGTGTATTTTTGTAACTTTTCACTAGAAGTGAAATTACATCATATTCAATTTCACCACTGAAAAAAAAAGTGAACATTAATTCTGTTTCATGTTTTATTATAATCTAAGCCTATGGTACTATAATAATGGCTGATATTTTCTACTCCATTTGACATTATCTAGGTGAAATTTCAGCTTCAAGATTCACTGCTCCCTAAGGAAGGAATGCTGAGTATCATTCTGGTACAGTGTTTATCACAACTTGACTACAAAATTGGTGATTAAAATGACAAAGACAAATACTAATTGACATTCTGGTCCAAGATGCATTAAAATTTTATGACAGGCAATTGTCACAATGACTGACAATTTTTAACCCGATTTCTCGTAAACAAAGAGACACCAGGATGAATGGCATCAGCATGGGTTATCCAAGGTATTATGCTATTCATCCACATTTGTCCATACTAAAGTCCTCATAGATTATTCCAATTTACAGGAAGAAACTACAGATAGTGTTAAAAAATGTTTGAAGATAAGAACAGATTTTAATACATACGCCAACCTTTCTAACAACATCTGTTGGGTAGTTTTTGTGTGATGCAAGAACAATCTCACTACACATTTATGATACTATACGTATATATAAGGATCAAAGTTTGGGTTCTGGCAATTTTGACCAAATTTTGCACTTAATCTCAGGAAGATGGCTAACACTGAGAGCTTGATTCTTGATGTGGTTCAGTGGATTCTACACCCTCAAATATCTGTAACATGGGTTGCATATTCACACAATTACATCAATTTGAACCAAAATTCAACAGCTGATTTGATCAAACTGGTGGATAACACTGTTCATTTAACAGTTTGTCTTTAGACAAAATTCACAAGGTTCCACCCTCCTCAAATACAAAATCCACAATGTTTCTATTTCACATAGTTGATGTTCTCATCTTTCACCAGATTCCACCCTCACCCTCTCTCATATCTATAGTGCAGAATGCCTCTTATGTAATTACTTAAATTCATTTTAAGCTTCTTTATGCCAAAAACAAAACTTAAAGATCAACAAAGGGGATGCCAAAAAACAAAAATTATTTTTTGAGTCTATACCATTTTTGAGATGTTTGTTGTGGGCTTCACTTTCTGTCCCTCCTCTGCCTACCAGTCATGCTATCTTCACCCCTACTTCTCACTGCACGGCATGTCCCTCCCTATTACTTTTTTTTGATATAGTGTGTAACATAGCAGCTCTTTAAAAACAAGTAAAATTATATATTTATACTGATAAAGGCCATAATATTGCCAAATTAATAGTTAAAAGAATTTATAAAAAAGAATAGCAAGTTTAATAAATATTGTTTGCTCAGAGATGCTTGAAAGGATATATGATCTCTGGGAAAAAAAAGTGGAAGTTAGGAGCTGGTATTGTCTCAAGTTAAGAGAATTGGGGAGAAAATCAGGATAATTGGGCAGAGAAGCTTGAAAATAATAGTTGCGGGGAAAGAAATTGCTAGATCTTGAGTAGAAAAGAACCTGCTAATCTTTCGGAGCGAACTCAATGTAAAAAGTACTCCAGACATGGTCAAATGTTGGTATGAGAGGATTTTTGGACATAGCAAACAAAAGGAAATAAACTGACCAAGATTATAAATCAAAATACATTCTACAAAGTTATATTTATTTCAAATTACAAGATCGCTTTTAAACAAACTTTTATGCGAAATGGCGACCGTCACAGGACTTTGGAGAAAGTGTTTTGTTATCACCTATTATGTGATTGTTCATTTGTTATGTTTTTTTTTTTTTAAATGTAAGATTAGTATGTATTTAGGATAAGCAATGTTTGTTAATGTTTTGTAAAGATTTGTAACAACAAACCTTGATACCAACAACGATATTGTCATTAGGAAAATTTTCCTCCTTTTATTGTTAATTTCCAATTGACAAAAAAATGAGTAATATTTTGGAAGGGGTTGTAACATAACAACTCTTTAAAAACAATTAAAATTATATATTTATACTGATAAGGCCATAATATTGCCAAATGAATAGTTAAAAGAATTTATAAAAAAGAATAGCAATTTTAATAAATATTGTTTGCTCAGAGATTCTTGAAAGGATATATGATCTCTGGGGAAAAAAAGTGGATGTTAGGAGCTGGTATTGTCTCAAGTTAAGAGAATTGTTGGTAGAAGTGGAGAGAAAATCAGGATAATTGGGCAGAGAAGCTTGAAAATAATAGTTGCGGAGAAAGAAATTGATAGCAAACAAAAGGAAATAAACTGATCAAGATTATAAATCAAAATACATTCTACAAAGTTATATTTATCTCAAATTACAAGATCGCTTTTAAACAAACTTTTACGTGACATGGCGACCGTTACAGGACTTTGGAGAAAGTGTTTTGTTATCACCTGTTATGTGATTGTTCATTTGTTATGTTTTTTTGTTGTTTTTTTTTAATTTAAGATTTGTGTATATTTAGGATAAGCAACGTCTGATAATATTTTGTAAACATTTGTAACAACAAACCTCGATACCAACAATGATATTGTCACTAGGAAAATTTTCCTCCTTTTCTTGTTAATTTCCAATTGACAAAAAAATGAGTAATATTTTGGGAGGGGTTGTAACATAACACCTCTTTAAAAACAAGTAAAATTATATATTTATACTGATAAAAGCCATAATATTGGCAAATTAATAGTTAAAAGAATTTATAAAAAAGAATAGCAAGTTTAATAAATATTTTTTGCTCAGATTTGCTTGAAAGGATATACGATCTCTGGGGGGAAAAAAGTGGATGTTAGGAGCTGGTATTGTCTCAAGTTAAGAGAATTGTTGGTAGAAGTGGAGAGAAAATCAGGATAATTGAGCAGAGAAGCTTGAAAATAATAGTTGTGGGGAAAGAAATTGATAGATTTTGAGTAGAAAAGAACCCGCTAATCTTTCGGAGCGAACTCAATGTAAAAAGTACTCCAGACATGGTCAAATGTTGGTATGAGAGAATTTTTGGACATAGCAAACAAAAGGAAATAAACTGATCAAGATTATAAATCAAAATACAGTCTACAAAGTTATATTTATTTCAAATTACAAGATCGCTTTTAAACAAACTTTTACGCGACAAGTGTTGAATGTGCAGAAACTACTTGCGCAACCTACCAACCTACTCCAACAAGTTCATAACTTGCAGTGTTGTGAAAGTAAAAGTAACATCTAGGTAATTAATTTAAAAGAAGTTTCCATCATGCAGCTCTAGTGACACATCAACAAATAAAATGGGTACTTTTCTCAACATTTTTAATCCAAGGACCTGTAAGTTGTCAAAAATAATGCAGTGGACTACTAACTTATATGGCCTAATTTTTTACCTATATGTAAATTAACATCTGGGACACATTTTATTGTATAATGTAATAAATCCTACTGAAGCATAGTTATGAAACTGGAAGTGAACTATTAAAAGTTAATTATATCTAAAGTTCAGAAAAATATTGTCGTAACCAAAACTTTTGTCAAAGTGAGGTTAAGATGTTTTTCCTGTAGGCAAACTTCATGTGCAGTCAGTGCAGTAATATTGCATCTCTGTACTTGCTGGTTTAGCTTGCAAACATGAGTGACAAAACATCGTAACTACAAAATCAGTCAATTTTATGCGATATTTATAATCATAAATAATGTTATGATATTCTGGCACATATTGTCCATAAGTGCCTTTAATAATTGGTGCCTATCCTGCAAACATCAAATCTTTAAAAGTACGTATATCACCAAACTGTTAAACAGACATTTGTATTATGTGGCACTGATATGTTGCAACTGTTGTAATTTGTATCCAACACGCTATATTGTGACATATCTCCAATCTGCTATAAACGAAAGCTCAGCGCCTATAATCTGACAGTATAGAATTAGGTAAGCAAAGGGGATCATATTTCATTGGCATGAGGGCATTGAGCATAGAGGCAGCATAGAAATAACTATCTGTACCTAAGATTCCTCAAAGTGGCTATCAAAATGTTTCTTTGTTTTCCAGCAGTTGCCAAAAAAGTATCAATATGTATTTTCATCTGTTGAGTGTGGGCACACTTTTTTATTTTACACAATTCAATTGCAATTATACTGTAATGAACAATCTAAACAAACATATATACACAAACTTAGCGAACAATGCCCACAACTGGCCAGTGAGACATGTTCTCCAGTCACAACCACTACAACGTGATGTCGAGGTGCTCCAATCAGGCCACCGCCTCAGGCGTAACCAAATTTAGGTCTTCCAGACTACCAGGAAAGGCACGCAGTGGACAGTCCTGCACAATGTGTAACACAGTTTGTAAAACCTCACTGCAGTCCCAGTACGGAGAATCTGCGAACCCCAAGTGTGAAGAGTTGAAGCAGTTCTTCCCGTACCACATCTAATCCGATTTAGTTTAAACCAAAGTGACAGCGGTAAGTTGAATCCTAGTAGTTTTGAGCAGGGATTGGTAATTTGCACAATGCCCTGTGGTGTTGACTATGCCCATTCCGCTGTCCAGCTATCTGTAGGGCTGAAGCTAGACTGACAGCAGTCTTCCAGACAGGGTGACGTGACTTCAACCGTGGTTTGTATTCCTTAACATCTCCATGGATGGAAAGAGACTCATTGTTCAAAATTCTCGACCATAGTTTTATTAGAACTTTTTGCCTTCTGGTATGAGGTGGTGTGATGTTGCTGAGCACCAGCAGCCACTGAATATGTGTAAATAGTCAGTTATAATGCACATTGTATGGCAAAGCTGAATGTCCACCAACTGGGTGTGAGAGCTATTAAGCCATACACTGGAGCAGTATTCAGCTGTGGAGTAAACCAAAGCTAGGGCTGTTGTTCTTAATGTATGTGCATCAGCTCCCTACGAACTTCCTGCCAGCCGTTGAAGTAAGTTGTTCCGACTTTTAAGCTTGGCAGCTGTATTCTGAAGGTGCTTTTTGTCGGTAAGGTACCTGTCTAATGTCACACCCAGGTATTTTGGGGTACTAATATACTTCAGCATCTGGTCTGTAAACAATGTATTTGGGTGGTAGTTCATTTGTTTGTTGCTAAGATGGAATGTAGATATTTCTGTTTTCTGTGGATTGGGTTGAAGGCGCCACCTTCAAAAGTAGGCATCCATTTCCTGAAGGTCATGAGTCAGGATTTCTTAAGCCTCCATGAAGTTAGTTCTTTGCCCTGTAAGATTGATGTCATCAGCATATACAAATTTTCGAGAGACCGTGTCTGGCAGGTCATGAGTATATAAATTGAAAAGTTTAAGGGAGAGAACTGAGCCTTGTGGTAGACCATTATTTAGCTTGTGAAATCTGCTTCTGCTGAACTCTGTGTGCACCTGGAACAGGTGATTACTTAAAATGTTTTCCAGTAAAGAAATTATCTTTATGCAAGGAACTGCTTTGATCAGTTGTAATTTGTGGGCACACTAAAATGTAATATAAATAGTAAAACAATATTTATTTGTTACTGCTATCACCATACTTGCATAATAAAGTTTTTAATATAATTAACTAGATGTAAATACCACATTAGTTCAGTGTAATATGACCATAAGTCACATAAATTGTTGCTACTTATAGATTTGACAACAATTAACTCTCCAAAAAAAATTCAAAAACATAATCATTGCACTGCTCTGAAAGACAATGATATAAAAGGGCGTCCTACACAATTCTGACAATCATTCTGTCGATTATGATTTTTGTAAAAAGCTGGAACTTTTTACTTGTCATACTGTAAAATTTAATAAATGTTAGTAATGATAGTATTGTTCTGAGACGTAGATGTATTGACTAAACTTTTAATAATAATGTTACTACCGGTATAGGCTGGATGCTATACTATACCAATGACTTATATGCACAAGATAAAATTAGACACACTAGACTTTGTCTTTTACTGTTGTTTACTTCACCACTCTTATGTTACCAACTCTACCACATACCTCGGTCCCTTACGCTTACTACAAGACCCTCAGAAAATAGTTATTTTTAATCCTTAGATGAATGGCACTATTTTTGATGCTGACTGGAAATGAATAGACTATTGTAGAAACGATGATGTCTCATTCTCATCATGGAAATGCCAGACTTTTGCCTGATCATTAAAAATTTTGGCTTATAGTTTATACTCACTGATAGCCTTACACATTACAAAAATGGTATATAAATTTGTAATACTGTCTGTGGGTCACCTGAATCATCATCATGGACCACAGGTTGAGTAACAGTTATGTAAAAAAATAACTACACTCGCCAGCAAAGGCAAGAAATCCCTGTAAATGATGTGGAGGATGAGTGATGGTGTATATCATATCTTCCAGACAGTAGTATGTGTAGGCAGCTGGTCATGGTCAGTTTTCACTCCTACCTGACCGACCTGTTGGTCAGTAAATTTGCCGTATTATGTGAGCCTGCAGACTTTTTCCAGCAGTTATGCTTTTCCTTAACCCTTTCCTACCGGCAATTGGAAATAAAGGGAAATTTATAATTTCAATTATATATTTGTATAAAGGTACTTGAAATTAAACACACATATTTTTTTCTATTTTTTTTGGGGAGGACTAAGTGCTAATTACTAAGCTGGTACTTATAAGTACCATCAGGGACTTTGTGTATCACAGGATGTACAGAAATAGAAATTGAAATCAATTATGTTCATATTGGTATGAAATGTTTGCCTCATGATATTTAAAAAAAAAAAATCTTTTTGCTCATTCAGACACAAAAGACATTGTAGTGCAACATTTGGAATGATGGTTTGACTGTATTTTCTTCATTCTACATACTTCACATCTTTATCTGATTTTTACAATTTAGGGACAGTGTATACCTCTATTTCCCAATCTTACATCCCTCATTGTTGAATAGTATGACTTGTGTTGTTTGAATGGATGAGGGCTTGGTGAAATATATATAGATGACCTTTTCTTCTTACTGATATCCTTCATAGTCATCATACCTTATGCAAATGAGCATCTAAATTTTTTTACAGACTTTTTTTTCAAAATATCGGACCATTTATGTTATAGGCATTGACAAATACAACATCCAGAATTCCCAAAAACAATCTTTACCATGATTTCGGTAATCTTCTGTCAGCATTGCACAAAGGCATCAGCTGGTCAGCAGTATCAACCCCACACATGAAGGTATTGTAGTCCTTGACGACTCCTGAGCATGAAATTGTCGACTTCAATCCATCTTTTTCTTTGCATATAACTAGTGGTGTAACAACAGGGTGACAGGATGGGCAAAATGCTACGGGACCTACTGCCGGAGGTCGCCCCCGATGACCGGCCAGAGAGGCCCTCTGGTCCAAAATCTACCAGGTCACCAATCCAAGCCAAGAGAGGGCTCATCTGTTGAAGTTGCCATTGACCCCAACCAGTATAGTGGAGTTTCATCGCTGCCATGAAAATTTGATTCTAAATATATGTCCTTTTTATCCTTCCATATCCAGTAGCAAATATCTAGGTTTGTAAATTCGCTGTCACAGTCTCCTCTTTTTAGTTTTCCATCAGCAGATTGTTAGAAAGTCCCTTGCAGTAGGGTCTGATTCTCCCACAAACGAAAGTTGTTTCAGTTTTTTAATAATGAAACTGATGAAAAATAATGATAATACTAGATAACATCATCATTGCTCCATTTTTTTTCCAGTCAATTCTAAGACCACTCTTTCACCTAATGAGTATTCCGAGAACGTTCCAGTCATTTCTTCATTTTTGCCTTGATGAATTATAAACTTCTAAGAAAAGAGCTTCAGTCAGAGCGTATTTCATAAAAATATCCATTTGAAAATATCTAAAACAAAGATAAAACCAATTATATACTTGCTAAATCTATTGACCAATAATCTATATAAAACTACCCAGAACTCCCTGACGGTACTTATAAGTCCACGTTGGTTATCCTAGATTATTTAGTAAAGAAACTTGAAAAACATATTTTATAGGTAAAAAATATATGGTTAAATGTTCAAACTGAAAAAGTAATAACAGAAATTGACACTTACCAAGTAAATTATCATCTAAAAATTCATTGTAATGTAGCACTTCTTACTCTGGTCAGTGTGCTGTCAAGACCTAACTTAGAAAATTAATTTCTCGGCAATTTCACACAGAATTTAAAAATAAATGTTGTCATTGTCTGACCTAATCATACAACAATAGATCAACAGGCTTAACAATGCAGTGGACACTGGTATTGTCGAATTGTATGGTGGTAAATACAGTGGTACTTATAAGTACCGTCAGGGAGGAAAGGGTTAATTATAATTGATTGTCTGCTTTTTCCCCCACCCATCACACCCCATTAATCTTTGACTTCAATCATGTGTTCAGTCTCAGTGTATACACATATGATCCCCTTGTCATGTGTCTCATCCCTACATGTGAATAAGGTTCGTGTCAAAATAGTGGGAAATATGTTGGTACTAACTGGTTTATTGCAGTCATCATTCCTTATCTTCATTGCCTAAAATCTTTTTTTGAGATTTATAAAATCCTAGAATGAGTGATGACATGGTGGCAAAGAAAATATATAATTTGAATGGAAGAAGCCTTAAGGAAGATAGATCAATTAAGAGAATAAAAATTGAATGTGCAAGATAGAGACGTGAGATGTGTAGTAATGGAAGAGGAGGAATCGTGGAAGGATTGTGTTCCCAGCAGATCTGACCAGATGCTGAAAGCTATCCAGGATGACAATAAAGTTCTAATACAATTTAGATATCAAGCGTTCCACACATATAATTCTAGAAATTACTAATCTTTACTACATAATTTGATGTTCAGTAGTAATCATTGATTCTGCAGATATAAATAAGATTAAAAAATTAGTTATTTTGTTCTTAAACATGTGTTCACATTAGAATTAATGTCATGCTTCAACACAGTCATTGCAACAAAATTGTTAAGTGGTTGGCTTGCTTTCCCCATCCTTTTTTATTTTGATTTTGCTGTAAAGCATTTTAATTTTGTTGGAAATGTGTATTATTTTTCCATGGAAATTAGCCGTTAAACGATTTTTAACAAAATATCTTTTTTTATATATATATAATGATGAAATAATTAGTCCAAGATACACTTTCAGATTTAACTTTGTTTATTTCTAGAAGACAACAGACTCCAAAGAAAACTGCTTGCACATCTAAACAGAAGCTCCAGCGATTACATGCAATACTGCTTTCAAAGTGAAATTGCTATACACTCTCACAGTACTGAACTATAAGACTACTTGCATACGTAAAAATTGTTCCAAAACTTGCCTCTGCTTATGTAGAAGATTCCAGAATATTACAAAGGCTTCTGACAGTTGTTTCTCGAACTCTAACAGTACTTAAACAATTAAAAACATATTAAAAACAATCAAAATGAATTACAATCACTATGAAATGCACAGAAATGAAAATTAGAGATATTTATACACAAAATTATCCACATAAATCAGTTTAAACTGTCACAAATTGTCCTCTAAACATCATAGTTCACCTTAATACTTGGAATTGCACACATTTAATCAATTTTTCTTGCATAGTTCTGTCCTTAAACATATTAAATAGTGTTTAAATAATATCTTTTCATAAATCAAAGCCCATTTACACCAATTCACAATCAATTGGAAGGAAAACATAACAAAATCATATTTACTCAACCCCTAGCTGGCAACAAATAACCTATAAAATATAATTTCATCTAAAGTCAGGGTTTGAGGGCTGTTACAATGACGTTGAATCAAAAAGTAAAAGGTGCTCAGAAATACCAATAAACAAATTCAGTTTTTCATAGTATTCCTTTTGAAGGAACCATCCTGGCATTCACATGGAGTGAACGCTGTGTCTAGATATGGCATTAATTTTTATGTGTATATGTCTTTAAGGGAACCTTAAGGCCCTCACTAACATGTATAAAATGTTATAAATTTAATCCAATTGGTAGTGGAAATATAATTTTTAATAATTATTAATGCCTGCTTATCATTCATAGCACTGGTTTTTTCCCCAGAATAATTGCATTGGCTCAGAAATCAGCAAAAGGAATATCAGATAAAGATATGCAAGCAGAATTACCAGACATGACACCACAACAGAAAGCACTTGTGATAAATAAATTACTGGTCCAGGTCTGTATTCATCAAAGGACTATTTAAACTTTAGCTTTAAAAATGCAAATAGCTACCTATTTAATGCAATTATGCAAATAACTCTGCTTGGTCATTTTAAACTCGACCCTGTTTGAGGAGGGATGTTTAATTTACCTGCCTATGAGTTATACCACCATGATTTTGTTTGTGTGTCTATTCTTGTCTTGCCTTTTGTTATCGTCTTTTACCCATTGCAACCTAAGACAATTAACTGTATAGGATATTCTCCATATTCCTTTTTGTTTCTTTGCCACAAATCCTGTATTAACAAACTAATCAGTCATTTGGATTTCAAAACATGATGTGCCATACTTTGTATTCTTTTGTAATTCCACCAACATTTCCAAGTAGTTTTTACTTTTCACTGAACATTCCTAATAGCCCCAAATTTTAAATGGGTCTTTTCCTGGCCTCCTAAGTTTATATTATTCACTTCAACATTGTACTATGGCTTGATAGATGAAGTTTTAGAAAGTTCATTCTGTATCAGATATCAATGTTTAATACTAGATTTCTATAGGAAATTTAGTTTATGTCTGAATCTGTATTCCTAACATATATATGTTATAGTTCAGATATACCATGAGGTATAGTATGTATTTTGGATTTAAGCTAAACCTAAGTGCATAAGCATCAGAGAGAAAAGATAATGTAACAAAATTATCTGTAAATTATTGTTATCATGAGGCTGTAATTAAATGTGTAAGTAATGACAAAACAAAAATATTTAAAAATGCGTGAGCATGTTGTTTAACTACTTGAACAAATATGTATGGTAATATACATAAAAGCGAGTTCCCAGGTTGCTTTTTCCACATAACTTTGTTCAGACTGAGATATTTTCATATTCTTCAAAGACATTATTCAGATCTTATGAGATAGTAAGCCTAAAAATTCTTAAGAAGAGGTTATTATATCCATACATTTGCAATAAAGTTTTCAGTTCCAAAACAAAATATTTTTATGTGATAATCCATAAACCACGTAGCTCCATTTTGGCCTTCTGTGAACCCCCTCCCCCCACCCACGTAGCCTGATGTGGCTTTTGCCTCTACCTTCCCTCCCCATGTAACACGTAGCTTTTCCCCTATTAATTCCAGAAGACATTTTGTACTGATTTCTCTTGCCACTATCGTAAATTACATACAGAGATAATTAAATGACGGAAATAAATATTCAGATGCTGTTGTGTGTTCTGTACTTCATTTTAACTGTGACAAATAATATGAATGGATAGATACATGGCCTGGCTTGGAACCCTCTCCCCTCCTATACCAAGCCACATGGTTTATGTACACTCCCTTATTTTGAAATTGTACTTACAAAAGTTGGGTTATGATGATTTTCAGTCCTTATGTTGTAGTATCGATTTACAGATTTAAAACTTTATTATAAGATTATAGTTACATGGATTTTATGTTAAAACTTATCTGAATAATAATTGGATGATTTTTATTTTGCTATTTTCAGGGTTATTTTGATATTTTTAATCAGAAGGGAACCTTACTTTACAAACTGAAAGATCCTACGAAAGGTCAAACTGTCAAGGGTGCCGATAATGAAGAAAAAGTTGTCTACAGTATAATTGAGGAAGCTGGAAATAAAGGGATTTGGATTAGAGATATCAGACACAAATCTAATTTAATACTCACGCAGCTCAACAAAATACTAAAAAATCTTGAGAATAAGAAACTAATAAAAGCAGTGAAATCTGTTGCTGTAAGTTTTTTTTTATATATATTTGTGTGAATAATTAGTATTTTTATATCATTATTGTTATTCTGTAATAATTCATGTTTCACTTGAATTAATAGGCCTGTTACTTTCTCAGATTTATGTCTTAAATGTGTGAATCATAAATGTTGATGAATATATCCATGGATAGGACAGGTAAAATACACCCAACACTCACCAGAGTTGAAGGGAGGAGGGCAGCAGCAACACAAAACAACAATACAATATTTCAGGTGAAAACCCCTTTTTCAAGTTAACAGAAGTAGGTGGCTGGGCTTGCGCAAGAATTACGTTTGACGCAGCTACTCATAGAACACAATAGGCCGTCGGAGGTGGTGGGGAAAGCAACAATAATATAACCGCGAGTATAAGAAAGATTAAAATGGTTGAAACACTATACTAATAAAAAATATAAGTAAATAAATAAAAATATAATTGAAAATTTTTGAAAAATATGTGAATCTATTGTGTTGGCCAGTGATGGGTGTACAGGGTGAGGATGGAAGATGATAATGGAAATTAACACCTGGGGGGTGTCTAGTCTGCAGGATGTGTTGATATGCCAATTCCCACCTATGGAGTTCAGATTGGGAGGTAGTGTCTGAAAGTACTCTCTCTAATGGCTCTAACTGTGAAGCTGTTATTAAGGTCATGGGTGGCACGGTAATCAAACGGTTACCTGACAACCCACCGTGTGGTTCAAGTATATAGATGACACATTTATGATCTGGACCCACAGTGAAAACCTCCTTCTTGTACTCACTGAATAACTTCTCCTCCTTAAACTTCACCTGGTCCTACTCTGACTGACATCACTTTTCTGGATGTAGATATCTCTGTACAGAATGGTCACTTGCACACCTCTGTCCACATATAACCCACTAACCTACAACAATATCTCCATTGTGATAGCTGCCATCCATATCATACAAAACGTTCCATTCCATACATCCTAGCCATTAGAGGCAAACGCATCTGCTCTGATCATGAGTCGTTTACTCTCTACACCAACAACCTGACCCAGGCACTCATAAACCACAATTATCCTCCAGAACTAGTTCAAAAACAGTTATAAAGAGTCAGGGACTGTCCCCCACACCGACGCAAACAACCTAAAGCCAACCAGAATCCTGTTTTTCTCACCCAGTTTTTCCCTGGCCTGGAATCGCTAAACCAAATTCTTCGTTTGGGCTATGATCCATTCATGAAGTGCGCCACATTCTTCCCACTATCCTTTCCACCTCACTCCAAGTCACCTTCAGCAGACCACCTAATCTAAAAAACATTTTTGTACATAAATATCAACTCTCTGATGCTCCTAAACCACCTGAAGTGTCACGCTAATTGCGACATCAGAAAATGTTTAATTACTTTAAATTGGGTATTTGACTATTTTTTGAAAATGGTTTTAAATAGTTTATTGATACACGTTATTTACTGAGTACTAATTTTTTTTGACAAAAGTGCTTATTTTACGTAAAATTCAACGTTAAAATTTAGAGGATTTGAAAGCCCGCCAAAACGCTCCTGTGCTGTCTGGCGCAGGGCAACGACAATCGTGACGTCACATGCCCCCAGGCGCTCACTCTATGTAAGTAACGTTTGGTTTGTTTCTCTGAATTTGTGTATAAATTGTTGGAAATATGGTTTATAAATAGTGTGTAGTACATCAATTTACAACCACAACAATAAAAACTCTCTAAATAAACATATATGTTCCCACATTAGCTGAAATAGGAAAAAAAGTCGCTTCAACTTGCTCATAGAAACCCAGACGACATTGCAACTAAGTCGCATATCATTTACTGTATAATTTGCACCATAATTTCTTTGAGATAATGTAGTACGCTGTTTAAGGCGAGTATCAGTAAAGTTAGGGTTCTTAGGTTCGATCCTCGCTTTGGAATATGTTTTGTTATTTGTGAGCGTCTTCTTTAGATACTAGTTGCTGTTGGTAGCGCCGCATATTCTTTTTCTAAAATCCACCAATGCATTAATTTTTTCCGAATGTTTCACAAATTTTTGGATAGCAAGAGTATTATAAACGTCTGAGACATAACCAAAAAAAACTTCAAAACTAAAACTGGACGTTTCTTACACACCGATACAAAGTTTAAAAAAAACAACTGAAAATTACTTGCGCATTAAAAGTAAATACCGCTTATATAGATGCATTTATGTAAGAAAGGCAACATACAGTTGTATCGTCACGTAAAAATTCCAACAAAAAGTATTCAAAGCGTTCCGGAATTGTTGCAAGATTAGTGTGCAATGTTATTGTTAAAATAAATCCTATTATTCACCGCCGAGTACCTGGGTTATATTGCAATGATGATATATCTCTGGTATGTTTCAAAATTAAAAGCAGAAAGTTATCTTTTTATAAATGTTTTCTTGTATGACAGCAATTTATGTTTCAAACTGTTGCATGACGTTTTATACTTCTTCTAATAAAAACATTATTCTGTAAAGCAACAAGCGGCAAACAGAAAAAAAATTTACACACGAAAAAAATATTATCCTAATCAAGGTTCGAGTAAAGGAGCTTCATATTCCTATAGCATTCTTTAACCCTGCAGCTACCTGGACACCATGGCAACGTTACTTTTCTTTTCATTAATAGTGAACACTTAAACATCACAGTTTCTATGTGTGATGAAGTGAACGCGGTCGGTAAATAATTTTAGTCATTCTTATGAAGGATTTCTGTTAATCTCTAACTTCCAGTTTAAATATAAATGATTCTCGAATTGATGTTATTACATTCTCAAGCTCCGTAGAATAAAAATCAGTGGTTATTTCTATAGCTAGTCCCACAAATAATATACGGTATTTTTCTGCTGTAGGCTTCTACAAATTGTTCTTAATTTTATATTCAACGCAAAATTTCATTATTAACAAGAGATAACCAGCAACAAATAATTGAAAACTTGCATAACGGGAAACACTCCATACGCAGCTGAAGCGCCTACCGGCAGTTGACGTCACTAAAGCGATCTCCAATCCCAGAGCGTTTTCGGTCACGTGACAAGAGGCAAGAAAAATTTGATTTTTATTTCCCTTTTTTAATTAAAACAAACCATCTTTCTTTTCAAATTTAACAAAAATAGCTTCCTTAAGCATTAATCTACGCGAATGACTACAATTTGTAATATATTTTGAATACTGTCAAATAGCCTATTATTAAAAACTTATCAATTTTTAATATTTATCATGAGGGATGTGAATTGATCATCAAGGCACCAATTTAAAATTACTATTTATTAGATCACTCATATGGATGTATTAATTAGTTAGACGTGATTCAGAGATGTGATTTTTTATTGTAAACTGTCCGGCATACATTGTTGTTCATCAGGGTCGTTACTGGGCTAGTGGACGTGGTAGGTGAATGCACTCAACACACACAATACCGTTTGTTGCTCCTGTGACGGCAGCTGTGGGCAGGTCCATGGTGGGGCTTCTTACGACACGACTGCGGGAAGTGGTCTGATCAGCTCACGGGTGGCGTCGTGTTCGCCTCACGTTCGACGCAGCACAGCTGTAGAGTGACCCCTCAAGCAGCTAGGACGAGAAGATGTCGACGCAGTCTGGCGACGAACCTGCTCCTTGCAGATACGGACTGGAAAAACTCTTCCAGCAGAAGCGCGAACTCACACTCGCACTCGCGTATTCTTCCAACGTCCGTGCGTACAGCCACGAGGTGCACACCCGAGTGTCCTCCAAGCGAGTCCCCCACGCCACCCTTCCGCCCAGCGGTCCAGCGGATTAGGGGAAATACGAGGGGTAGCCACATTCCTGTGGGCGACAGCTATCTGTCCTGTCTGGCTACTAGCAAACTTACGTGGCTGCAACATCACACAGCTGTAATGTGTCATTACATAGCCCACTTTCCCCGGAAAATTTAAAAATTTACGTCCATAAAATTTTTAAATTTCTTATTTCACAGTCACTGAACGTAGTTTCACCACTTTGCACTTGTCTTCACGTTCACACAATGGATCTCGGATCAACATCTCTGAATTACGTATCTTAATCTACTATTTACAATCTTAGAGCAACTTGTGAGGTGTGCCATCTCACCTCCCCATTAAAATTTTGAAATTAATTATAGTTCGTGCCTTGTTGCAAATTTGCTATCACAGAAGGTGATATTAAATTGACTGGGTTTGGCAAGGTGATCTAATTTCAGTCCAGCACCCTGTGAGTCGCCAGTATCAGTGGCTCAGATTCACACACTCAATTATTCACAATAATACTACGGTTAGCCTACAAAATAATTAGAGAACTTGATCTATGCTACTTACTCATGCACTAGTGTAATTCTATTTCTACAGGATAATAATTATTTACAGGATGTGGATCAGTTTGGTTTGACTTCAACACCGTTGCAATGGCAACATGATACATCTAGTATGGTTCCTTATTCATGGTCTATCGATGTTTAACATTTCAAGTCATCTTGGGGCATAAAACGAGGTATTGGAAAAGAACAACTTGAGTCGACCGTTAGCTATGAGGGTTTCCTTAACTATCTATTAATTGCAGCGGCTCTATTTCGCCCTGACACATTTTTTAGAAACTTTTACTCTCACGAGAGCATTTTTCTTTCACCTGTCCGTCATTTCAACGAAACATACGCAGCTAGGCCAGATTCTATAAGTAATCTATTTCCAGGAATTCTTATGGACTTATTTCACCATTTACTGTTAGTCCCAGTGGCACTATAAGCTGAAGTTTGACTGACGGTACCAGTGCAGTTTGCTCTGCAATCCTGCTGAACCTTTTCGACGACTTATACATTTTAATTCAAGCGGAAACCTCTCTGCAGCTAACGCATCTCTCAAATGTCGACCAAAACCTTCCGTTTAACCACTCAATGCAAAAATATTCGTGTGACTTCAGACACAAACAACACACCTGGCTTCTAGCTTTTAACATATTAAGTGTTCTCACTCTGATGTTACCATTAAAATATTATATTAATTTTGATTGAAGTTATCCTTCTGACGAGGTTACATTACAAGATTTACCATACCACATCTCTAAGTAAGATAGCATTAACAAAATATATTATCATGTACAGAATGTGGTTTTGAAATACAAACTCACGTGACCTAAACATGGCAATTCCGTCTTCATTTCATACGAACCAAAGTTTCATTTCAACTTTTAGCAGTTGTTTTCATCTTCCCGGTATATCTTAACTACAGATTCTTTTGATATATTCTCACAGATTACGATTGCGGCAATCTTGGAATAATTTCCGTGCAAACAATGGAAATATTTGAGCTTTCCTTTCAGTGCACAATGGTACCTCATGTATACAAATGAGAGGCCACATTTCACCATGGGACGAATCTTTCGATATGCAATAGGAATCCCTGAACATTGATAATATTTATTATAAATGTCACACTCGACTGAACACACATTCGTGCGGCAGCCTAAGTTTGGAATAGAATTTATCCATCCGCCAGCAGGAGAGATTTTGAGTTGTTTATAAGAAATGATCAAATCAGCTGACAAATGTTCTGTCTCGATCTGCATAATATAATTCCAATGTCTCCTTTCCCAACCAAAAACTGAAGTCCCAAACTGTTGACGGCTTATTGTCCGACGAGGTTTGGAGGTTGCTGCTAGTGGGGTTTGATTCTGATTATGCCAGAGAAAACTGCGACGGAAGTTCTGTGATTTTCTGTGCACGCTACAAGAATGTCAGTTTTATTTAGTTATTTATATTTTTATTAGTATTATTTTTTCAACCATTTTAATCTTTCTTATACTCACGGTTATATTATTGTTGCTCCCCCCCACCACCTCCAATGGTCTATTGCATTCTGTGAGTGGCTGCATTGAACGCAAGTCTTGCGCAAGCCCAGCCACCTACTTCTGTTAACTTGAAAAAGGGGTTTTCACCCAAAATATTGTATTGTTGTTTTGTGTTGCTGCTGCCCTTCTCCCTTCAACTTTGGTGAGTGTTGGGTGTATTTTACCTGTCCTTTCGATGTAAATATTGCCTCGCGGCATTTTTTTTTCCTTTCATTGTTACCTGTTTTTGGATATAGTTATTTACAATTTTTTTAATTGGATTTGACGTGTTTTCTAATTACATTGCACATTTTTATAGTGCCAGTTTCTTCCAACAATTTGAGCACATAAGTAACAAAGGAAGTAATGCTGTGAAGCGATATTAATATTCATATTGAGTACATCATAAACTCGAAATAAGAATGAAGTCTTGAAATCTTGAGAAATTAGCTAAGTGAGTCCAGTGATAAAATACCATGTTTTTTTTAATTTTCTGTTACCATTGCTCATTGAAAATGCATGTTTTTGTCACCATACCCATTCAACTAATTTACCAACAAATTTTATTAATCATAAGTGTATTTTTCAGTATTTGAAATAATTTAAAACCGTTTAGAATTTCTAAACCAGTGTTCCCAAATAGTTTTTCCCCAAGTACCACTTCAAGAAAAAGCTCCATCTCTTGTACCACTTATAGCTGAAATTATTATAAAATAAATAAATGCATTCATTTCAATCAACTGCTTCACACAACCAAAGCATTACACTAATATAATTCACACACATGCAGTTTGTCTTAAAATGTATTTTGGCGATAGTAATGTTCGCATATTTTTTTCCTTCACTTATCATAGTGATTACCTTAACCTAGAGATTTCCGCATGTCTCACTTATGCAACCTTATGTACTCCTGGGGCTATGTGTACCACTAATTGGGAACCACTGTTCTAAACTGTTTTTTACTATTGCCTTCTGTAGATCATAAGAAAAAGATATTAAGTGTAATCTATAGGAGTGAAGCATAGGCTGATTTGCATTTCAGTATTTTTTGTTTCCATTATAATTATTGTTTGCTTTAAGCAATTATTCATTTACAAATTTTAGGCTAGCAAGAAGAAGGTGTACATGTTGTACAATTTGGAGCCAGATCGTTCAGTAACTGGTGGAGCTTGGTACTGTGACCAGGATTTTGAAGCTGAATTTGTTGATGTACTGAATCAACAGTGCTACAGGTTTTTACAGCAAAAGGCTGAAGCTGCTAAGGACTGCAAGGGAGGTCCTATTGCTGCACGCAATGTTTCATATGCTTCTTCAAAAGATGTCTGGAAATATATCAGTGATTTGGGTATCAGTAAAGTAAGAAAATTGTTATTCACTTGCACCATATTTTGCTATTTGCTAAATGGTTGAAACCTTGTTACAAGTTGAAGCAATATGATGAACAGCATTTAAGTTAAATGCAAACAGAACACTTATTATTAGTTTGGACGTTATTTAATTACTAAAAATATTGTTAGTTTTCGGTATAATCGATATACTTTCCAACTTGAGAATATTTAATCTTTCTGTATTGGAGCTATGGATTAAAAAGTAAAGTCTGTAGTTTTTTTAAATTATTTTTTATTAGTTTTTTAAAAAGACAGTTAAACAGCAACTTAAAAGAAATTTTATTTGCTTTACACATCCAAATTGCTGTGATTATGACAACATGGAATGCATTAACAGACTTAGAAGGTGGATTACTAGTTAGCACTAGACCCTTCCATTTTGTAAATTGTTCACGAATTCAACCCTCCTTGATCCACAGTGTCAAGAGTGTGGATGTAAATATGTAATTTCTGACATTACCTCCTCTTATAGAGGCCATATCTACTTAATTACCAAAACCAGTAACATCTGTGTCAAAGTATCAGTGTTTACAAGAGGGCAACACTGTATCAAAGAACAGCAACACTCAATGTGTGACATACAACAAACATTTCCATGTGGATGGTGCAGTAAAATTTGGCATTGATGAGATATGGCACCAGAAGGCTGAAAGTAGTGCCTCTGATATAAGCCATTGGCTGCAATGCTTCTCTTGGGCTCATGAACATCATTGGTTGGACCCTAGATAACTGAATAAAGGTTGCATGGTCAGTCACAATGCCAGTTGGTAAAAGCTAATGGTAGAGTTAAAGTATCGCATAGACCCCACAATTCTTAGGTCAGGAATGCACTGTGCAAGCTGTTGGTGGTTCCATGCTGATGTTGGCTGTGTTTACATAACTTGACCATGAATTGACTGTTGGCTAGCTGGAAATGGTTATATTCAACTTCTTGGAGACACTTAACAACCATTCGTTTTCCCAAACAATGGTGTACTTTTCCAGGATGGCAATGCACCATGTCACTGGGCCAGAAACATTCACAATTGGTTTGAGGAATATTCTGGACAATTCTAGCAAATAATTTGGCCACCTAGTAAAGTCAGAAGAAAAAAGAAATTAAGAACTAGGCACAAATTAAAACTGTAGAAATGAGTTTGAAGGCTTGTGGCATGACTTTGTTAATAGCATTAACCATTCCACTTCTTCTGTGGAAATAAGGGAATAAATATGAAAGATAAACAACCAGAACCAGATTAAAACAGTGCGGAGCCCGTAGCAAATGTGAAGGAGAGGCCCTTGGTTGTCGCCGTCTGGGGCACAGTGGTAGAGCTAAAGAAAAAATGAAAAAGGTCACCCATCTGGCTTGAAGGGGAGGTTTCCGCAGTGGGGCCTGTAACATTTACTAACTCTTGCTATGTGGCTAATCCAGTACTGTAAACAACAGGGAACAAGACATTCAGTTATTTGATCTTCTGTATTGTAACTTATTCTGCTTTGAACTACACAAAATGAATGGGTATGTATCTGGAATTACATCCAGTATTGGCTGTGATCCAACAATTTTGAAGAGGAGGGCATTAACCAACACAACCTATAAGATATAACTTTTTCTTCTCTGTGAATTGAATTCAGCATTCTATGGAAGTGGTAAATAAATAAGTGGGGTTTGCCAGAATAGGCTATCGAATTGCATCGTGTAAATTTAGAAAATGTAACTAATGGGTAGAAAGACGAGATGATTCATAGAATTCGAAGCTCAAGAGTCCAGCCTCCAACATTTCTGCATTCCCAGCTGTTTCAGAAATTAAATTTTATAGTACCTGTCTGATGTGATCATCATCCCTATTATTTTAATTACTTGCTACAAAGTTTCTCCACTTTTCCCCCAAATGTATAATGAATCTGCACCAAGACACATACTAACAGTTAAAAGTAATCTAAAAAGAAGCAGTAGTTTATTAAATTAAAACTTACTAATTTTAATTATGAGCCAGGAATTTGCAAAAATAATTGCTGATAGTTTTCTTGTTTTCAGATCAGAACATTGTTATTATTATTTAAATTTACTGTAATATGTTCATAATTGTTTACAGTTTGTAAGAACCTTAGAATTTTAGCAAATTCTATCTCCTCACCTTTAGGCATAGGGGGGGGGGGGAAGCTCACTTTTCAGTAACAGACAGTTTCGTTGCTTGTATAGGTTAGGAGAGTGAGGCTTTATATAGCATGCAGATACTGTAACCAAACAGACTAAATAAACTCTTTTAGAAGCAGTAAAGGTATTCAAAAGTTAATAAAAGACCTAAATAAACTTCCTATAACAGTAAGAATACATAATCTTGGTAGGAAATAGGTTAATTCACATAAATTTAATTTCTAAATAATAAACCTTGCTATAGCTCAATTTCACCATTTCTAAACCAATTTACATGCAGTAAAGACTGCCAGTATTTAATAAAAGCCCTAAATAAACTTTGTATAACAGTAAACAAACTCTAAATCAACCGAAAATAAAATAATTAATAATAATTCAGTTTTGAAACAATGGGCTTCTACTATGTGAGCATTTCGTCATTTCTAAACCGATTTAAGAGCAATAAAGTGGCTCAACATTTAATAAAAACACTAAATTAACTTCCTATAATGATATAAAAACTTTCTACTAACCTGAAATGTGATAATCCATAATAATTCAGTTCACCCAAACAGTAGATTTCTAATATTTGGTATTTCACTGTTTTTGCACACTTTCGAACGAAATAAAGTAGTTTTAAAGAAATAATAACGCAGTTAAAATATAAATTCACTAAAATTCCGTAGTTTCTGGACGTATAAATAACTGAAATCAATTTTTTAACACTTCATTAGGTGCACTTCACTTTCAACATTTTTTATCACAGAAACCTAGAAAGCTTTCGGAATAAAAAGTAGATTTCTTGAAAGACACAAAAATCTAATATCACCTATATTAATTTCGAGCAATTCCATGCAGTAGAACAGATTCTATAAAGATTTTAGAAATTATTTCACAACGAAAGCATGTGGTCAGTTTAGGAATTTATTACAGCTGATCAAAGTCAGATACAAAGATAAGACAACTTTCAGAATACGTACTTTAACCCAGAGAATATTGTGGTAATTTTACATTTTACATAAAAACAACAGAAGTAAAGTTATTAAATTAAAACACACGTAGCATTTTGGTAAATCTTGCCAAAGCTGTAATTTCACTATCCGTGCATCAATCCAATAAAAGTTACACCAGAAAACTCAGGAATTTTGGGAGAACACGCTGATAATAATATTATTTAGATAAATTGTGATTTAGCTGAAATGACGAAATATTGCAAGTTCGAAAAAGAACAGTAATTCCCCGGAGCAGAAAGTTGTTCGCCTCATACGCTTAGGATTTAAAAGTAAATGCCTAAAGTTACTCAATGCATATCCATTATTTCTCTATTAAAAAAGTCTAAACACTGTCAGCCTTTAATTAACTTATATCTGTTTGGTTACCGTGTTAGCTAGGACCTAAATTTTCTAAGTGGTAGCAGAAAGCTGCGTTCTGGCTGTGACGTCAGAGAGTCTATATAATCTGGTGCGGAGTTGAGACGCCATTCTGTATTCCTTTATTCGTTTGGGAGCTGAGCTGACATGTGCGTATAGTCTGTGTAACGGTCTGTGCGGTTGGTAGGAGGACGGTTATGGTCAAGCTACCAAGTCGGCCATCTTGGGACTTTGGTGTATAGCGGGCGTCACTCTAACTATGAACTAGTAATTTTTCATCAGGGGTTCGATCGGGTCTAACATCTCTCCACAACTTGCAAACTTTTGGAAACGTATGTTCGATTCGCCAATTCAACTTTTAGGATGCTATTTTGAACTTTTGGTTTTCTTTTGAATAAATTTGAAGATTTTGGAAAGTGAACTGTTGTTATTTCGTAGTGATAACCTTTTCTCTATTTGTGGGTTAACAAATATTGTGGCGACCTCAAGCATTCAAGTTGAATTATCCTGGCTACATGGTCAAGTCAAAATTATTTCGTATGTTTTCCATAGAACTGTTAGTCATCATCAAGAGTTTAAGTTGAGGCACTAAGGCTATACTGCAGCCCCGGTATCAGCCTTGGGTCTTACAAGTTTTTGAGATCTGAAGTAAATAGAAGGTGAACGAATAAATTTTTTGGTAAATATATTAACAAGCTGTCCTGAAATACTTAATGTTAATATTGTACCCTTGACATTAGGCATCTCAACCAGATCATTGGATCATAAGTGATAGCAGGGAAGCCTTAAAATAAATTGAAATAAAAATATAAATATCTTACACTCTTTTAATGTTATGATCAAAATTATTTCAGGTGCAGTTGTCTGTAGAAGACATGGAGACTATCTTAGACACTTTGTTGTATGATGGAAAGGTTCAACGATCTGTGTCAATGGATGGAAATAATTTGTACAGAGCAACAGAAAGTTTATTACCTCCTCCAGGGCTTGTATGTATGCCATGTGGAGTATGCCCTGTAAGTTCATTTGTGATTTTTAATTCAATTCTTGCATTTATTTCCATGAATAAACTGTAAAAAAATTAAGTCATGGCATTATTGGTGATTGTACATTTTAAAACAGATTTGACTTGGTACAGCTTAATCAGTGTGTCATTACTTGCAAATGGTGTTCGAGTATTAATGACACAAAATTGCAAACAAATCTTTTATCTCAATACAAAATATTTGGATATAACGACTAAAATCATACTGTCTCAAAGATCTGCATGTATTCCTAATTGATCCTGCACTCTCTCTTCATTATTTCCCTACATGATTAAGTCATATACAAAAGCAATCAACTTCTCCCTTTTTTGCCTTCTTCTCCAATATCTCATGCTTGACAACAATGAAGAGTAAAGATGAGAGGGCACTATCTTGCTTCACCCCTGTTCTATGCTCTAGTCAATCAACCCCCCACTGTAACATAGCTCCCACTCCATTGCCAGAATTCCTTCATTCTGACTTAATGCTTACCACAGGACTGGAAAAGTGTGTTAGTAGTTTGGTCCATAAAGCAGGAGTAACAAATAGAGTTGAAAATTAGAGACCGATCAGTTTGATATCAGTAGTAGGTAAATTAATGGAGAGAGTGTTGTACAACCACATCAAAAATATTTGTGAGGGAAGAAATTGGGTTTCCTTTTGATCAACATGGCCTTAGGCAAGGATATTTACATAAATCTCAGTTATTGGGCTATATGCAACATATTTTGGACGGGTTGTTAATATAGCACTGGGTCTTTCTTAAGCATTTGACAGATTGAAGATGGCATTGAATGAGGTAAAAACCATTGGAGCAGATATAAAAGTTACTTATTGGATAGTGGAATTCTTAGAAGGTAAAAAATAGAGTTTGGGCAGGAAATGCAGTAACAAAAGAAGCGGAAGTGAAAATAGAAGTTCCACCGGGTTGTGTATTGGGACCATTTCTTTCATTATTTTAATGAATGTTTGTCTTAATGGCTTACAGTCAGAAGTTAGGTTGTGTTCTGTTGTCATATTGTTACACAGTAGGATTAAAATGGGAGAAGGCTGTGTGATTCATTGAGGATAGGAGGAGGCCGAAGAAAGTGCATGGAGTTATGAGGGGTGATCAGAAATTAAAGGGGGCATCCATTAATTATGTGAGATTTTTTTTGTAAATCTGGATCCCCCTTCGCTTTGGTGAGATCTGGTGTGACCCATCTCCCCCTAATGTGAGATCGACCTTGTAATTTTGGAGACTTTTTTCTGTTGACCCCCCTCCTCCTCCCATTTGTGCTCACATAATTATTTGATGCCCACTGAGGTTACAAAGCCTGCCTGTGATACATGTAGATTTTATTTCATACAACGAACACAGCCAACTGATAGTACATACATTAATTAGGTTATTCAACATTGTCTCCATATCAGTTTAGACACTTGTCACTTCGTGGGATGAGCTTGAATATTCTCTACTGGTAAAAGCCCTGTCCTTGCATCTGAAAGTTGCTTGGAGCAAGGTCTGATCTGTAAGGGGAGGGGTTGATCCTCATCCGTAACGTTTTCTCTAATGGCCACAAACTCTCGACCCTCTCAATGTTTAGCCTGATTTATGTGTGCTTTATATGTCTTTGTAAAGTTTATTTGTTGTGAGGTTGAAGTTCACAAAACCTCACCAAGGGGAAGGGGGATGTCATCGGAAATCTCACGTGAGGTTTTGAAATTCTTGAAGAATGGTAGAGCTAAAAAAAACCTTATATCTGACTGGCCCTTTTACTGCCAGCCAGCTAGTTTGTTGCTTTAATGCTTGTTTAATCTGGTTGGCAACCAGTCAGTTTTTTTATGGCACATTTACAACCTCTATTTTAGTATTTTACTTTATTTTGCTGTCTGGCCGACCCCTTTACAGTCAGCCTTGCAGATGATAATTGAGTTCAGCTTTAAGCCACATTGTCATACCAGTTCTTAGTCAGGCTCTAAAGACCTAGACATTGATACATCCTAAAGCTCTAATAATAATAATAAATGGGAAGCTTAATTTAAATGTGGTCATACGTGATCCACATAAAGGATGACTGAAACCACTTCACAACGTCAAATGGGTGTGCAATATGGTGATGACTGGTCAGTGATTGAAGGTTTATCCTGAGAGCATAAGCATATCAGAAGAAAAGTAATGGTACATTTTTTATCAAGAATTAAATAGGAAAAACTTCGTGCAAATGTGTGCTGCATTTGTTAAATGCAGACAAAAAAAAAAAAATCCCCGCAGTATATGGACCATTTTAAAAAAGGATCCTGCCAGTTTTGTGTTTGCCAATTTGTTACTAAAAATGAGATTTGAGTTCACCACTGCATGCCAGAAATGAAATACCAATCAAAACAGTGGATGGGAACTGGTGGCTTTGCACCAAAGAGGCGAAGTTCATTGCATCTGCCAGAAAGTTAATGGCCAGTTTTATCTGGGATGAAAAAGGAATTATTTCTATTGATAAGGGTAAAATAAATTCTATAAAACCAAGTGGATGAAAAAATTCTTGAGAAGATACCTGCATTACATTAGAGAAAATAGTTGTCTTTTATTAGGATAAGTATCTGGATGCAGTGGTGTAGCTAGGTCAACAAGGGCCCTGGTGCAAAAAAATTATTTTGGGCCTTCAGGCCAGATGGGCAACCTTTTTTTGTTTTGTGTTGCTGGTAAGGGCAGCCTGATCTGAGGATGGGGCCCTTGAGTTGTGCTTAGGGGCCCCCTGAGCAGTGAGAGGGCCCTTAGTGAGGGGCTTCCTGTGTCTCAGGGGCCCCCTTAGACGACTGTAGAGCTAAAAAAAAAAAAACAAAGTCACCCGTTTGCAATGAAGGCTCGTGGGGCTCTGAACTGCGCTTGGGGGCCCCCAGAAGTATGCTTGGGGGCCCCCTGAGTGTAGGGGCTCCGGTGCACTGCACCACCTAGCCCCATAGTAGCTACGCCCCTGCTTGGATGACTGATCTTCGCTCAGCAACTTACGTTTCTGTTCAATACGCAAGATTTTGATTAAAGTTTGGTCAGAGTTAAATTTTCGAATGATTCCTGGACATTTTGAAGTGCACAGTTCCTTGCTCTAACCAAAGAGAAGTTTAACTAACATCAGTAGGCTTACTGGTACGTGAAAATTCTATGAGATATGGTTAGAGCCATTTCGAAGGTACCAAATACAAGAATTACTCTCTTTTTTGTTGTAAAATTGTATTAAACTTTGTAAAATTATTATTATTAAATATAAACTTTCATTTCTTTTATTGTTATTTTACATTAACAACACATTCTCAATTACATCCAAACTTCCGTACTCCACACGATCTCTGCTTCTCTCTCTCTGCTATTTTCTACGACAAAGACCTCCTCCTCCTGTACTGTCCAGAGATTTTAATGTACTTTTCATCTGGTAATAACGATGCTTGAAATTCTTTGATGCAATACTTAAGACATAATAATAACACGATATAAAACACTTTTAGCAACACACACATATTAATTATTTAAAAAAAACTAAGAGTCTGTGTATTCTTACACATCCCCTCGGCCAATTTGTCACCAAAATTTGTCAAATTTTTGTGTGATATAATTTCATTCACCACAATATATTTTCAATATATAGTTACATTCATTCATTTCCTTTACCTACTCCCGGTATAACTTTAGATCACATATATTTCTTAATCCTAACATCTTTCCTGATTTAGGATACTGGAGGTAATATGCGTGCTGATGTGGTCTCCCTACAACTATATAAGGTCCTTCATACACGTCAAAGAACTTTTTAATTTCTGCATTAATGCTGCTGGATCTTCCATGAGTCTTCACCAATACTAATTCACTTACTTTATGATTTTCGTGCACGCCGATCGTATGTCTTTTGCTGAAAGATCCTCTTCCACTTCTTGGCGAAACTATCATTTCCCTCTTCATTTTGACTTTTCCCTTCGTTGCTTCTTTTTCCTTGTCCTCTCCGCCATCCTTCTTCTTTTCGTATTTTATAATGTTGCGGCCTTCATTATATATATCAAGCCCTCTCTTTTTCTTCACTTTGCCTCTCGTTGATTTTTCTTCTTCATCTTCACACTTCTTCCTTATTAAGAAACATCTCACCTGGTATTCATCTTCTCTTGCCTCCTTGTCATCTACACGTGTACAGTACTCCTCTTCTTCTTCTCTTCTTCTTCTACATCATCTTCATCAAGGCCTTCTTCATCATCATTTCCATTAACTTCATTATCTTCTCCTTCGCTATCCTCTGCCTCTTTCTCTGCATCTTCATAATCTTCCCCAGCTTCAATGATTTCGTCCATTTCTTCCGTTTCCGACTCATAATTTCCCTCATCTTTATCCGTGAAAGTAGAAAGCATTTCACTCTTCCTCCTGGTTTCTTGGTTTATTTTCTGGTCACTGTTTTCCCATTCTTTCATATTAGTTTGTACCAGTGATATTTCATGTTTGGCTTCTTGAATGTCACTCACCAATTCACTGTTTATCCCTCTCTGCTCGTCCAGTGCTATCTTCACCGACTCCTCGCGGTTCTGCTGTTCTATCTGTATTAACTTTTGTACCTTCTTAACCATTAAATCTTCACGTTGAGAAATATGCTCATGTACTTTGTCTATCTGAGAGTTAATTTCATGAGAAATATTAGCTCTTTCCTTTCTCCATTCTATTATCGTTTGTTGGTGATTATGATTCATCTTCTGCATTTCGCGTTTTGTTTCTATTTGTTCTCTCATAATCATTGCTAACATTTCCTTTATAGAATTACTGTCGTCGTTCCACGGGTTTTTCCCCGCGATGCCAGTTGTTGAATCATCATCACCATCCAATTCGGTAACTGCCCGCTCCTCAACTAATTCCGAATCTTTTCCATCCATTGTTATTTACAAAATTTTCATCACTTCACAAAAATCATACACAGAGAGAGAGAAAAAAAATCCGGTGTGGATTTCGAAAAACGAGAAATATCAATTAACGCAGATTTTTCTGACTTACAACGCCGTATTATCAACCAAACACCAACAGCACACACATTATCTGTACATAAATCTTTAAAACTATCCTTAAGAACCTGTATGCGTAATTAAATCTCATATTTTAACATTATACTTTTAATCAATTTCTCTCTTTTAAATTTATCTTTCAAGTCTTTACTCAAAATTAATAACTTTGTCTTCCATTCACAATATCTAAAACTGGTTTTTTTTTTCTTCTCCTACCTTTCCGAAGATTGCAGACTTCTTTTATTACGAGCTAAATAATTAGCTCTGTGTCGCGGTCACAGTCGCCACGTGTAAAATTATTATTATTAAATATAAACTTTCATTTCTTTTATTGTTATTTTACATTAACAACACAATTCTCAATTACATCCAAACTTCCGTACTCCACACGATCTCTGCTTCTCTCTCTGCTATTTACGACAAAGATCCTCCTCCTCCTGTACTGTCCAGAGATTTTAATGTACTTTTCATCTGGTAATAACGATGCTTGAAATTCTTTGATGCAATACTTAAGACATAATAATAACACGATATAAAACACTTTTAGCAACACACACATATTAATTATTAATTATTTAAAAAAAAAACTAAGAGTCTGTGTATTCTTACAACTTGAAAAGCATGACGACACATACAAAATTTCATCCAAATCACTAGAGCCATTTCCAAAATCATTTTGGTTTAACACCTCATAAATTGCTTTTAACCCTTTGACTGCTGTAGATGTGTATACACGCGCCGCCTCGCCGCCCTGTCTGTGCTCCAGACGTGTATACACGCGCGGCCTTGCCGCCCTGTCTGTGCTCCAGACGTGTATACACGCTAGCCTCTTAGAGACCTCGTCATGTAGCCATATTTCCACCCAGGGTGGTTAGTTTTTTTCCTTATTCGACACTTGAGCGTTGGCAGCTGCGATCTAATTTGTGTTTCTCTTTTCCTTTTCGTTTTCGCTGAGGAAATGGCACGCCGTTGTGTTTGTACAATGGAAGAAATCATGGAGATTCTTATTAGAAGTGACAATGAATATGATGTCATTGATATGGATCACAGTGATGACCCTTCGACAGGATTTCGAAGTAATAGTACTAAGCCGTGTACATCAGCCAATGAAAAATGACCATTTGTCTCCACAAGTGAAAATTCTTCAGAGAGACGAAAAATGCCAGTTGCAGAGTTTCATCTGACTCTGGTAAGGGGCATCCATACAATACGTGAGGTGTTTTTCCGGATTTCTGGACCCCCCCCCCCCTCCTCTTGTGAGACCTGGTTCGCGTGAACCCCCCCCCCCTCCCTCCCCTAGAAATTGCCCTCACAACTTTTTGAGACCTTTATTTTTTTAAGTCTTAACCTTCCAAAGCTACACTTTTCGAGGAAATACCCCCCTTAAAATCTACTTTTGCGTCATTTGAAGACCTTTTTTTTAGCTCTACAGTCCAACAAGACCTCCCTCTCCCCCTTGATAAGATTTCGCCGGAACCCTCCCCCCCTATTTCACTTCACGTAATTTATGGATGCCCCTTGTTGAAGCATATACCAAGAACGAACCTAGCAATTGAAGATGCTCTGATAAAGAATATCGTCAAGGATTTACTGGGAGACATTTTCCAAATGTCATTCATATTGAAAATTCAAAAAAGATCACGCCAATGCGTATATGCGCTGTATGTTCAAAACAGAAAGTACGTTGAGAAACCAATGCAGAACATGTAATGTACCACTGTGTGTTATACCATTTTTCAAGGCTTATCACACAAAAAGAATAATTAACCATGTGTAACTGCAGAGTAATAATTATATTACATTTATACGCGACTAAAACTAAACAAAATATAAAAACATATTTTTAACTTGCCAGTGGCGTTCCATAGCCGGGTCAAAAAGGTTGGAAAATATGTGCAGATTTTGTGAAAGGTATTCGGAAAGGTATTCTTTCTAGATAAATTACTACGCTCACAAACAAAAAACATTTCAGTTGCTGTAATATCTATTTAATATATGAAGTACCGCATGTTTGCTTACGCAGACATTCACTTTTAGAGGAGTTTTAAACTGAAAAACTTTAGATGTTATATTAACAGCATTTATTTTGTATCTGGGGTTTCAAATCGCCAAGCGACAGCAGAAGAACGTCACACACAACGCTCCAGACGTATTCAGTACACAGCGGTCCGGTCGAATGCGACATTCCAGCGCAGGTAAACAGCTTAGGCGTAAACAAAGGAGCACTCAGCGAGAGCTCGGCCGGGCGAACCGTAGCAGTTAAAGGGTTAAAGATAAATGTTGTTATTATGTTAAATAGATATCTTAATGCTAATCATAGATTAATTAATGGTGCAAGATTAATGGTAATTTACTTAGAAGAGTACATAATCAGTGATAAATTTATTCACTCCAATAAAACTATGCTCATACCTCGCATTAACCTCACACCTTTTGATCCAACCCTTACTTTCCAAATGATAAGAAAACAATTCCCAGTAAAAGTAAACTTTCGCTATGAACATTAATAAGGCACTAGGTCAGACGCTTCAAAAGCCTTTATTTTCATATGGAGACACATACGTGGCTTTTTCATGAGTTTGTAGATTCAATAATGTTTATTTTTGTGTTAAAGACACATACAATGAAACAATGATAATTACACTATAACTCCTAATATTGTTTTCAAAGAAGTTTTTTAAAGTAAAGACGATTGAAAAAATGGCATCTGGCAAAGCCAATATTCCTTAAATATATACTTTTTAATGTTTTACAATTAAACATGTAGTATTTAATGAGAACACTATTTACTGTAAAAGTGATATTTATTACTACTCTTCAAAATAAAATACCTTTCAGTAATACTTATTTCACCATTGTTACATTACCATTCGTTGACTGATCAAAATACTGTGCGAAATATTTGAATGGGTCAGCTAGTTTACTTGAATTGCTTGTTTAATGATGTAAGAGCTCCTTGCTCGAACCAGAGAGAATACTAACAAACATCAGTAGACTTAGTGGTACCTGAAACATCTACGAGATAGCATTAGAGCAGTTTCCGAGATACCAATTACAAGAATTGCTGATTGTTTGTAAAATCTCATTTCCCCAGGGAGGACACCTATTTACATAAACTTAAAGAACACAATGTTATCTAAATATGAAATTTCATCCAAATTGTTATAGCCAGATCCAAAATATATATCTGTCCATATCAAACCCATCAACCTACAACAGTACCTTCATTATGATAGCTGCCACCCTCATCACATCAAACGCTGCCTCCCCTATAGCCTTGGCATTCAGGGGAGTCACATATTTTCCAATGAACAGGCCCTCCAACAGTATGCCAGCAATATCTCCGAAGCCCTGTTTTCCCGCAGTTACCCACCATTTTTAGTTCATAAATAAGTTTCACAGGCCACACCAGAACTCACTCAACCTGCCAACAGCCTACAACCCTTTAAAACCAACCATAACCCCGTTTTGATCACCTGATACTTCCTGGGTTTGGAATCCATCAACTAAGTCCTGCAACAAGGTTATGACTTCCTTCGAGTCTTCCCTGAGATGAGAAACCTCCTTCCAAAAATCCTTCCTCACCCATCCAGAACCTGTTTCAGCAGACCTCCAAATTTCAACCAACTCTTGGTCCATAAACACGGGGCCCCCAAGCCTTTAAGACAGCCCAACGGTTCGTTTCCTTGCAACAGATCCCACTGCAAATTGTGCAGTATGCACCCGCATTTCACCACCTTTACCAACCCCATAAATGGGGAAAGCTTCCCCATCACAGGACTTGACACGTGTGTATCTTCCCTCCATATATATCAACTCATCGGCAACCATTGTCGAGCCTCCTACATTGGCCTGACAATAAATCCACTGGCCATCAGAATGAATGGACACAGACAATTGGTATTCACCCAGAACCCTTGCCATTCTGCATTTTATCATGCCACCAACAATTTTAACACATGTTTTGCGGTGTGCGCCATCAGAGTCCTCTCGGACAAAAGCAGCATTTCGGAACTCAGAAGATGGGAACTGGCTTATCAGTACAAACTGGATACCAAATAACCACCAGGACTAAATTTAAGATAGCACCAATTTTCCACCCACCCATCCCCCTCAACGTGTACCTTTTCCCACAGAACCATCGCTTACCAGAGTCTTTCTTTTTGTAGCCTGTAACTTCGAATTTTGCTTAATTTTAAATTTCCAATTTTTTTTATTTTTATTTCACATATTTCTCAGTTTTTTACACATACACCCTTACTTTATAGGCAATTTAGGACCATTAGCTGACGTATACCGCACTACCGTGACGGGTCCCTATGGACAGGTTTATTATTATTTTCTAGTTTATGCCTTTCTACCCCCACCCTCACTTCCCACCATGTTGTCTTTTCACCTACCATGAGCTACCGGCCTTGTGGGCTTACTCAGTTGGCTGCCAGCCTCCAACATGCAGCCATCTCATTACTGCTGAAGAAGGGCTATAAACTTGAAAAATTTGCTCTATGTGTGTGTGTGTTTTTTTCCGTGTTTCGACACCTCAGTAATCCTCTTCTATGGTAAGCGGTGGTTTTTCTCCTATCCAATTGTTTAATATATATCATTTGTATTTTTGTCTTGTCTGTGTGTTCACACCCCACATCCATGTGGTGGTGTGGTGGTTCTAATTTAACTCCTTTTCGCTACTCAGTGCCTTTGATTTAAGAATTGTTGGTTTAAAGGAATAAGATACACCTGTCTATAATGATGCTTTGGCAATGGGAAGTACAAATTGTTAGTATATCCACACTATTAATTGGATTTGTCTTCTCTGAATTCCATCTTTTTCAAATCTAAAGAACTATGTGGCTTAAAAACATTTTGACTCAATTTAAAAAGTGAAGTAGTCGTAACTGTCTACTTTATGAAGCTTTCAGAATTACACTTCAAGGATGGAATCCATTAATTGGTGAATTGATGGACTAGGAGCATCGAATTAAAGGGGGATTACACTGAACCAGAGAACACGCTCTTACACTACCATGCTGAGAATCTTTCACTTTTTCCTCGTCCCTTTTAGTTTTTATTTTCCATACATATGGTACCTGCCTCCATCATCTCAGTCCATATCTCTTTTGATCTCCTCCTTTTTCATTTTATAATTTTTGGTGCCTTTGCTCGTGCCTTATTCCCTCTGTCTACTGCTTTATTTACTCCCCTATTCCATCATATCATTGCTTTCAATCTACTCGTGCTTCTAATCCTTCCACAAACTATTTCTGCATTTACAACCAGTATCCTTTTAAATTTTCCCATTCTTCATATTTCACCCAATTGTATTTTGTTCCTTAAAATTCTTTGGTACTACTTTTTGATTTTCCTCCCTCTCTCATTTTCGATATCTTTAGTTTCCTGTCAGTCTAACCTGGTAGGTGTATGGTTAATATTTGAGCCTGATGTTTAGGAGGATGTGCGTTTAGCCCCAATACAGCCAATCAGATTTCACTTTTCCTGATGCCACTCCAAGGATATACTATGATGGTTTCCACTAAAAGCCTTTTGCCACTTTCCTTCCTGATCCTTTACGAGCTCTCATGACCTAGATTCAACAAATCACAAAACCATAATAAAAGAAAGTGTTCCTTTTTTATTCTTCTGTTCTGCTTTCAGTTACTGCTTTTTGCAGAAAACCTTTTTTTTTGACAAAAATTTAGCAGTTACTTGCCCAACTCCTTTCCTCACTAAGGTGTTTACAAATCTCTCTTTAATTTCACATAAGTACCTAGTATATTTAGATCCATACCTATAAAACCTTTTTTATTCCCTCCTCTGAACTCTGAGCAAGATGAGAGCATTGGGGGATAATGGTGGAAATTCAGTTATCCTCCCACCTTGTTATCAACCACTAGTTTTTTCTCGTCACTCACAGACATTCTTAATAGCTTGATTTCATCTGTTTTCTTTCTGATGATTCTATTTGTAGCAGACAGCATATAGAAGCCTAATTTTGTCAGGAAGAAGTCATCAAGTCGTCATCATATGATTTTAGAATATTATAGTATCTTTGGATACCCAGGGGTTCTTTAATGCAGTCGTATTCTATACCAATCTGTATCCCTATGTTAACTGTTTCTGATTGTCCTATCATTAAGCACTGTTTGGTGCCTCAAGAGCAGGATGTTTCCTGGAACATTGACTGCTCATCCAGTATCTTTCGAGAACGTTGTCAAGCAATGACCTCTTTTAAACTAGAGCCCCTTTGTGTAAACAAAGAACATAACATAAATAAAACTGTTCCTAGAATAATAGTACAAATAATATGTCTCTTTTAGATCACAGACTATATCTTGAAAATAACAGAGCATGATGTTGAAGTTGAAAATTGATATAATATAAGCACAATACATATTTGTTATTTATAAGTGATCAGTGGCAACATAATAAACCTGCATGCATATTTAAATTGTGGTCTAAAACAAGACTCACAAAGATAGAAATATAGGCTTTTTTTGTGTGCACAAAATCTGTGTTATGAATCCTTGACATTTTCTATATTTTAATATTTTTACTCAAAAGAATAATTTAATAGTTTTTTCTATGTTTTTATGTATAGTTAAATCGGTTTACTTTTTGTAAAAAAAAAAAAATTGTTACAGGTATCACACTTCTGTAATGACATTGGGTCAGTAAATCCAAAGAAATGTGTCTACATGACAGAGTGGCTTGAGTAAGATGGCAACAAAATTATTTAAGGCTGCAAGTTTTGTAACATGTTTATATTGCTTCCTACAAAGTTATGGGAATATTTTGTCTGGACTGTTATATAGTCAATTTATGCTTCTTGTTATTATTTAAAAAGTTAGTGAAGATATCTCAATTAATAAAGTGTATTTGGTTATAAAAATCGATCATTGTTGTTTTTTACCAAGAGTTATAAATAATAAATAAATTGTAGCATATGCATATTTAATTTCCCCCTCCTTGGTCTTATATTACTTAGTCGTATATTATCACTAAAGCCCGGATACATATGCATCTGAAACACCTAAAATATGCATACAAATATGCACAAAAAAGTCCTAAAATATGAACTAACAGTTAAAGAATATGCACTTGTTAAATGATTTATTTTATTTCAACTCGCTGATATATATGTTTCAATTCTTACAAAATGATGAATCGCAATATGTTACCAAGAGTTTTTCAATGTTTTCAGGGGTCAAAGATTTTCTATTGCCAGACAAAATTAGTTTATAAGCCAAAAATGATCGTTCCACGTCAACGGACGCTATTGGGCAATACTTGTACAATGGTACTGACTGTTCTGAACATTCATCTGCAAAGATTGTGAGATTCCACTTAAATACTTGTTGATTGATTGAATCTTTTTCAGTCCTGTTGAGTTTACTTTTAACTTTTTCTCCAATTTCACCAGGGACGGCATTTAAAGAAGAAATTGTTTTGCGAAGCAACTGAATAGACTCGTGAAGGGGTGCACCGCCAGTTTCTAGACCCTTAATAGCCTTAGAAAGTGACGAATAGTGTACATGGATGAAATTGATATCTTGATATACAGTATCACAATCAAATGCGCACTTTGCTTCACGAACACACACAGAACACTCATCATCAATACTTGTGACTACATCTTTCACTTGATGGAAGTTCTCTTGGTAGAACAGCACTGCAGACAACCAAGTTCCCCATCTAGTGAGAACAGGTTCCAGGGGATGAGGAACCTCGGGCAGATGATCCTTATAAAACTGTACACGAGCTGGTGCTTTCAGCAACACTATTTTGCCACTTGAAATTACTTTGTTAACTGAAGGAAATAGAGAACGTATCTCTCCTTCAATGTGATGTAATCCATGCGCCAAACATGTAACATGGATAAGATTGGGGGAAAATACTTGAAGCGACTGACCAGCTTTTAACATATATGAAGCTGCGTCTGTGATAAAAAAACACGCACCTTGTAACAATCACTCTTCGATTCAGTAGGCCACAGAAGTCGCAGGGAATCGTTTACAAATCTTGCAATTGTACTGTGGTTAGTTTTGGTTGAAAGTAAATGAGATTTTCCGGGTTCTTCTTGCCTTTATTTGCCCACCATATAGTTCACTATGTATCGGCCACATGAATCGGTTGTTTCATCTACCAATATCCAGACACAGTTCCCTCCTATGTCAGACTGAATTGAATCCAGGACAGGAGCATATTGAGAAAGCAAATAAGTTTTCCTAATGGCGGATACATCTGGTTTCCTTTGTTTAACACAATAATTTTGAAGAAATGCTCGTAGACCTGGATTATTCAACTTATGCAACGGGGTGTTGCTGCATACAAAGGTCAGCAGAGAATGTATTAATTTCAGACTGTTATACCTGTGTTAAAAGTAGCTGTTGTGTGTTCCTACCCTTTGACCTGAGATGTACAGCTGTTTTAGAATGCTGTTCAAGTTGAAATTTTTTTCTCGCATTTTATATTCTTCTCCCATATTTGACAGTACACAACTTCACCGTTACTAGAATAGTCACTGTTGCCTGAAATCCACTGCTTAATTAAAAATGATCTTGAGCATTTTTCTTTACGCATTTTTGCAGTAAGATTAAACAAAACTATTCTTAGCACATGAACACTCCTGTCGACACAAACTTTGAGAGGCTACTGCTTTTGGAAAGGAATGTACACGTGCCTTTAAAGTACAGAACCCTGAGGTTGGAAGCCATGAATCTATTCCCAGGAAAACTGGTTCGTGCCGCAATTGGGGGAATATTCGGGGGGAAAAACCGCTGGCCTTCCTGGTAGTTGTCGCAAGAACAAACACACTGGTGGTTTACAAATATTCCCAGCAGGGGCAACTACTTGTGATTGTCTCTACCAACAAGAATTTGCCGCCCGAGGCAGTATAGAGCTATTCTTTGATTTTTCCGCACCCCCTCCCTTCCCCGTGAATGTTGCCGCTCAGGGCAGTAGGGAAGGTTGCCACCACATAAATTTGCCATTTACAGCACCTCCAAACATATCACTGTGCGAGTTTGGATCAGGTAGAAAGTTCTCTACATGTGAATGCCAGTATAAGAAAATCCTGTTTACTCCAAGAATTTGACAAACTTATTCCAGTGCCCAAGGATGTCCAACATACAGATACATTACGCTTTTCAGTTTCTTCAGAAGTATCGTATATTTGGTTATGAGATGAAATAAATGCTGAAGTATGCACATATCCTTAGAATATGCACTAGCCCTCAAAATAAGCATTTGCATATGCGCATATGCTTTTTTTTTTAAATCCGGGCCCTAATTATAACTACGTCAGTTATACAGATATCTTATAAGTTTGTCTTTTGATTAAATAAAAAGATCATTTTGCACTGAATTTGTTGGGTGGGTTAGTTAATTTAGTATTTTCCCAAACTAGGCAATCTACTTTGTAAATAGGCTGGGGAAAAAAGCAGGATTGTTTTCTGAAACAGGTGTGGTGTATTTTGATATTTATTAATGTGGTAACAGTACATAGTTCATATAAGTTGGCTCATTAAATCTACTTGCTTGTTTTTAAAGTCATTTGTTTAATTATGAATAAATAGAATGTTCATGTTGAGCTGTTGATAATTATTAAAATTCTACTGCATGAAGATGTTAAACCAATACAAACCATGTGTGGATTGCATGCATGGTTTGGCAGTTATTCACTTTAGAAGCGTCAAGTGGCCTAAGTTCTGTGATGGTCCAATAATGGTTTCTAATCATGCTTACACATCTCAGAATGCTGCTGCAAACAACTCACCCGATTAGTGCAGCAACTGGAGTAAGTTATGAAAGTTTTCAGACAATTATGAGGGTCTGTGACAGAACAGGATAATTTCATAAGAAAATCATATTTTTGTGAAATGAAATTAAACAAAAATGATATATTTACTCCTTTAGCAAGGAAATGTAAGTTGCCATGGCAATAAGAAAAATCAAGGGATAGCGGGAGGTTTAGCGACGTACAGGCCGAACGGTTGCTTTGTTACCAGTTCACTGCTTAAGAACCTTGCATTCTTCGGATATTTTAAGACCAATGTAGTTCCTAGAAGAATAAGAATTGGGAACAATAAATGTTAATCTGTTAAAAGCGTAGAACTGAGTTATTTCTAATTATAACCCAGTAGCGCGACATGGCGACGTGTAGATGACTCGGCAGTGAAAAAAGTGTATCAACAACAGCAACTTGGCTACGGAAGGAAAAGCAGTTAACAGTTACGACAAAGATTCGACAACGCCGCGAGAAGAATCGCTGGAATTTACGACGACGAGAACGATTGATATAATTATTTTCATCTCTGGCTGTTGAAGCATATCTACGACGAACATCTGGTCGCGGATAACAGACACGACGAAGCCACAGTCTTTGGAGTAAACATATGTCTGCTGTCGGCGAGATTTGTTCACGAATCTTTCTTTTAAGTTAAGTATATGTTTATGAGGCGTTACCAGTGGAGCGTCCTGACGTAAATGACTATAAAATACCTTCCAAGAGTGAAGCTTTGTAGTTAATTTCATGGTTTCATTTTGAAGTCGGAATATTTACGAACTTTGGAGTTGAATAGAACTTGTTAAATCATTTCATTTCTTGCTCTTTTGGTATGTTTTAATTATACTGAACACTCGCGTGCCTTATTCAAACGGTACTATTTATCAAATAGTGGGCAACTCTCTTACTAAGATCGTACTTTCTTCTTATAATCTTCCTGTTGTAATTACGAGAAATACTTATTTATTTTTTCGCAGCAACTTTTAACAGTTCCTGAATATTAATCTACCTGTCTCTCTGGTTTTTCAAGATGGAGAGAGGATTAACTGGTGAATTATCGCCGGTAAAAGAGGTTAACTTACATACAGAATCCAATCTTACTACTAACACAATGTTAGATATAAATCTTCCCACCAACAGTATTATGCTGAATAGTCCGGATAGGGATTCTTTGAACGTGACTCAATTTTCTACATCCACTCCTGGAGAAGATTTTCTAGGGTTTTCTAATCAATATCAGCCAAATGAAAGGCTTGAACAAACACCCTGTACCAACACACATATCACCAAACCTTCCACAGACGAGCTCTTTGTCCTACTGATTTCAAAAATAGACAATTTCAATGCACAGATAATGGACCAAACTTCAAAAATAGATAGTTTCAATGCACAGATAAAGGACCAAACTTCGAAAATAGATAGTCAAACCACACTTCTTTCAGAATTAAAAGACAGTTTCACTGCACAGATGAAGGACCTAACAGACAGTCTAACTGCACAGTTACAAACTCAAACCACACTTCCTTCAGAACTAAATGACAGTCAAACTTCACAAATATTGGATGTAAAAAGTACCCTTGGAGACAAAATAGACAGTGGGAAAGAGGTAATTGATAAATGGCAGATACTTACAATCACATTGCCTGGTACTGCTAATATTGAGCAACCAACTTCATTGCAACTATCTGATGATCACACTAAGTTTGAGGGAACATTAAGAGATAGTAAACCAATACAAAAGACAACTGATACCAAGGACTCCATTTTGCCACTAACAATTAGTATATATAATACAACCACACCATTATCATCCAATATTAGCTCCTACATACCAGAAAATGATACTTCTGAATCATCCAACCCTATAGTTTCTCAGATAGAAGTAAAGCAAAAAACAATGATTTACGCACAAACCCACTACTTGATCAAGAAAAAAGTGAGAAAGAAAATAATGATGTCCTCACCAACCCACTACATGAACAGGAAAAAAGTTAAATTCAAAACCACTTTTTACAAAAAAAAGGCAGCAAAGCATGTCCAATAGTTTAATGCTATAGAAATAATTTTCAAGGTCCAGGTACCTCTTACTAGTAACTATTCTCATCAAGTAATAGTTTTAATATTTATTGTTAATGACCACTTCTCACAAAACGAAGTAAAACATGTTAGATATTATTCCTAATATTTCCTCTTGGAGTTCTTTTTCGACACAAGGGTATGAAGAATTTAAACTATAATAATAATTTTTTGGTCCAGGCACCTTTTTTTTTTTTTTTCCTTGCAAGTACGGTAACTGCTTCCAGGTATCTACTCTGTTGTTAGAAATGTGTTATGAATTAAGAAGTAAAATATCATATAGAGAGGGCAGCACAGTCAAGACTCAGTTCCTGTAAATAAGGCCACTATCTAGGCATTGCCTTTAAATGATACCGAAAGGTTCAGGATTTGGTTAACACAGGCATAGCTGAGGTCCAGGTAGAACCTTCAAATGACTCTGTTGTTACATCTCATAGCCTAGATATGAATATTCAAGATGAAGTAAAGTGGAGAGAAGTTATTACTTATGGGGAGAATATAATGTAATGTACTGAAGAAATAAAATAAAAATGAAGCATGTCCAATAGTTTCATGCTATAGAAATAATTTTTTGGTCCAGGTACCTTTTTCCTTATGGAGTAACTACTTCCAAATAGTTAATCTGTTTTCACAAACGTACACAAATGTGGTTGAAACAGACAGTAGAAATTGTTATATTCATGGGAAAATAATTAATAATTTTTATTTTTGCCCAAAAAGATTGCCTGATCAATAGTTTAAAATAAATGAAACTACTTAGATCAGAAAGTGTAGCTTTGACTTGGAAAGATGTAGTCAGTTACATTTTATTTTGATGTCATGGTACTGTGATGTTAGGCTAGAATGCTGCATGTATGTATGTTTACATTATTAGATATTTCAAGACAATACCGCGACAGGACTTGCATTTGTGTGGTGTTAAGCTAGAATGCTGTATGTATATATGTTTTCATTAAGAGAATACATGGTTTTTTTAGTTCATTTCTGTATATTGTTAGTATTAAGAAGAGAATATTTTGTAAAATGTTTTGTAAAAAATTCTAATAGGAACAGAGGAAAGAGTATCGCGGGATGCAAGGTTATTTTCTTAAGTTTACCAATGTCTTTTAAGCAAAGACATGGTGAACTTGAGGAGGCATGTGACAGAACAGGATAATTTCATAAGAAAATCATATTTTTGTGAAATGAAATTAAACAAAAATGATATATTTACTCCTTTAGCAAGGAAATGTAAGTTGCCATGGCAATAAGAAATCAAGGGATAGCGGGAGGTTTAGCGACGTACAGGCCGAACGGTTGCTTTGTTACCAGTTCACTGCTTAAGAACCTTGCATTCTTCGGATATTTTAAGACCAATGTAGTTCCTAGAAGAATAAGAATTGGGAACAATAAATGTTAATCTGTTAAAAGCGTAGAACTGAGTTATATTTATAATTATAACCCAGTAGCGCGACAGGTCATATTGAAAGTTGTGAACAAATTTTTTAACAGTCTTAATCTTTGGTTTTAAGCCAAACCAAGTACACCGTCTTAATGTGCAGATTTTTATTTCACTTTTCTACACACATTCTTCCATCATTTTGCAAGTTATGATAGAATTTTGTTTCAGCTGACTGCAGCGACTGATGCACTGCTTGCCAAATATCGTATGGCCTTGCCAAATATCATATGACATCTCATAGTGTTGGCCTCCTTAACAAAACTGAAAAGATGGTATTTGGACGGAAGTAAGGACTTTAGGGAGAATGTGAAGATGTCTCTCGGCTGACACTGCAGCGTGATTTGTAGTGCCGATGTTTTGACCGACATTCTGCGGTCTTCTTCCCAGACAGAAACCATGATTATTGGTGTTGGTTATATATCCTTGGCCTACTGCACATCCAGTAAATACCAGAGAGTTCGGTTCTTTTGGCCAATCGGGATGTCCAACCTATCATGTGATTATTGGCAGGATGGGGCATGACACGGCATGGTGGGTGGGAGGGCAGTTGTTGGGAGCAGCGTGTGCCCTGTTCCGTTCTCACTAGAGAATGCCATGCATCGTGTGGCTTAAGCCCGTTATCTTCACTTATATTATCAGGACGTTTGGTGATCTTCAACATCTCCTTAATCCTCCTTGGCCACCACTGATCTTCGTGTTGTATCAGTCTCGTGTTTTCAAAGTCAATGGCATGACTGGTCATGGTTGCATGCCGTGCAGAGGCCAACTTCTCTGTGTCATTAAATCTATAATTCCGAATGTGCAGAAATTATAGATCTAATAACACAGAGAAGTTGGCCTTTGCAGGGCATGAAGCCAAGACCAGTCACTTTGAAAATATGAGATTGATTCTATGCAAAGATCAGTGGTGGCCAAGGATGGAAAAGCAGGTGGTGGAGATCGCCAAATGTGCTGATAATGTAAATGAAGATAACAGGCTCAAGCTACACGAAGCATGGCAGTCTCTAGTATGAATGGAACAGGGTACGCACTGCTCCCCACCCCCCCCTCTAACCCTGCCAACAATTTTGTGATGGGTTGGACATCCCGATTGGCAGAAGGATTGAACTCTCTAGAGTCTACTAGACGGGCAGTGGGCCATGCCATGGGTATATAGCAGCAACCAGCACCAATAAATATAGTTCCTGTCCAGGAAGAAGACCGCAGAACTTCTGGTCATGGATGCTTCTGATCAAAGGATGTGAAGCATTTCCCATGAAAATGTCCTGATCCTCTCAATAGTGAGTTGAGCAGTATGCGGACACACATTCTCCTGTTGAAGGATGATCTTATTTACAAGGCGTTTATCGTGCAATGCATGACGGAGCTTTAAAAGTGTCTGTATGTGGCGGGCAGCATTAATGGTTTTTCCAGGTTCAAGAAATTCTAACAGAATGCAACCCTGTCCTTCCTATAACTTTCCCTACAGATTGCACTGTCTTTGTTTTCTTTTTCAGTGGTGATTTCAGGTGATGCTTTTCCATACTTGTTTTATTTCAGGCTCATAATGATGGAACCAGCTGTAATTTCTAATCACAATACTTGTCATAAATTCATCACCTTTATTTCAAAGTCTCTGAAGAAGGTTTTATGTAATGGTTCACTGAAGTTTGTGGTCTTTGGACAATAAACATGGGCCACAATGGGCATAAACCTTTTGATAAACTAAGCTTTTTATCATTTCTTGCAATGCACTATGTCCTCCTGTGAGTTCTTTAGTTTTCAAATGGGCACACCAATTCATTCCTTGTTATATTCTATTGAAGCAGTAGGAGGGCACCCGCTGTGAGACTCATCTTGGATACTTGTGTTCCCATCTTTGTAATGTTTCACTCATCTCCTAACACTGCTGGCATGCATACAAACACCACACGACAGGCACGTTGAAGTCTGTGGAGAATTTCAGAACCTGATTATTAATCTTTAATGAGGAATTCAGCATGCTGTTGAAATGAAACATTGCTGTCCACCATTTTTGAAATATTGCCTGTCATAATGTGATGGCAGCAAACATCACAATCTGCCAACATGTCGTGTACAATCTGCTGTCATTTCGTTACATTGTTCATATTTAAAGTGGGTTGCTCATGACTTTCAGTATGGTCCTCATACTAAAAATCTTTTCGGTGTGAGTGCCAAGATTGTTGATTGTAATTACTGAAATTTTTCAGAAATGCAAGAATGCTTTCCATCATAATGAGACTCATTTTTGATAGCTGGTCTGAAATGTGGTAAATTATACCTGCAGCAGTAAGCTCCTGAAATGTATAGGTCAAATAAGGAATGGTGTGAAAAAGGGGAAGCAGGTTCAGTGATAATAAAAATCTGTTTGTCTGCTAACAAAAATGAGCAAGTGGTAGGGAGAGATTTCAAAATACATTTATTGGAGAGGCTTGTGTGACACAACAGAAATATTTTTTATAAGAAAATTATATTTTGTTCCTTAGAATAGTCATTGCCGAAAGAACCTTGATTCTTTAGATATTATATAATTTCAATGTAGTTCATAGAGGAGTAGAGGAAGTACAGTAATAAACTCTTAAAACTGTTTGAAACAAAAGGACTTTATTCTTTAATAGTTATAACTCAAACAAATCACACCGTTATGCGACAATGGGAAGGGATGTATCAGGTAAGTTAAGGAATTTAGTCACAAAACTTTGGCCAGACCATTGCTTGAACATGTAGTATGGGATGCACTTGTGTGTATCAAATACTGGATTTGGAAAGGCTGCACAGGAGGGCAGCTAGATTTGCTTGTGTAAGTTACAGTAGTATGCAATAAGTAACTAATATGGCAAAAGAGATGGGTTGGGAGTCGTTGGAAGACAGAAGGCAGGCAAAGAGAATGTTAGGAATGAAAAAGGCATATATTGGCAATTAGATGGATATTGGTAAGAGTAGAATGAGGGGACGGGGGATTCATGACCATAACCACAAAGTTGTGCATGACTTCAGGTGTAAGGGAGTGGATAAATTTTCTTTCATAGTGCAAAAGTAGGGGGTTGTTGTATTACACTCAAAAGAAATGCCTTAAACAATATAACAAATGGAATATTTGAAGTATTTGGAAATAGCTGCAGATATATTTTTTTGCTGTCGTCAGTCTTTAGACTGGTTTGATGCAATCCTCCATCCCTTCCTATCTTGGGCTAACCTTTTCGTTTCTACATACCCCTTACAACCCACGTCCTCAATTATCTGCTTCATATATTCTAATCTCTGTCTACCTCTACAGTTCTTACCTTCGACTGTTCCCTCTACTAACAAATTAACCAATCCAGCATGTCTCAAAATATGACCTAAAAGCCTGTCTCTTCTTCCTGTAAGCTTCTTCCATAAACTTCTTTTCTCACCCATCATTTCCAAAACTCGTTCATTTCTTACTTTATCTGTCCACCTAATTTTTAGCATTCTTCTGTAGCACCACATTTCAAATGCTTCAAGTTTCTTTCATTCCAGTATTCCTAAAGTCCATGTTTCGCTACCGTAAAGTGCTGTGCTCCACACATAGAGTTTTAAAAAGTTCTTTCTAATTCCTAGATCAATATTTGAAACTAAAAGGTTTCTCTTTTTGCTAGCGCTATTCTGCTTTTAACATCATTCCTGCTTCGGCCATCGGTTGTAATTTTGCTTCCCAAGTAACAGAACTCACTCACTTCTCCTATAGCATCCGATCCTATTTTTATATTTAATCTGCTACTATTGGTATCATTTCTGCTACATTTCATCACTTTTGTCTTACTTTGATTTATATTCAGTCCGAAATCTTCCTTCAGTATTTTGTTCATGCCATTCAATAACTTCTCAATATCCTCAGCCCTCTCTGTTAACAAGACAATGTCATCAGCAAATCGTAGCATACTGATTTTTTCTCCCTGAAAACTTATGCCGCATGGAAATTTTTCTTTGACTTTCTTCATTGCTTCTTCTACATACAAGTTGAATATTAACGGGGATAGACTACAACCTTGTCTCACACCCTTTTTAACCTGATGCATGTCTCTCGTGATTCTCTACTTTTATTACAGCCACTTGATTCTTATATAGTTTATAGAGTATTCTTCTATCTCGATACTTTAGACCTGACTTCTTTAAAATTTTGAACATCTTGTCCCACCTAACATTATCAAAAGCTTTTTCTAAATCAACAAATGCCTTAAAAGTATCTTTGTTTTTCTTGATCCGCCCTTCAAGTATTAATCTTAAAGACAGAATTGCTTCCCTTGTACTGCGATTTTTCCTAAACCCAAACTGATCTTCACCTACTATCTCTTCTACTACCCTTTCCATCCTTCAGTATATTATTCTAGTCAGTAATTTTGAAGCATGTGATGTTAGACTAATGGTGCGATAATTCTCACATTTGTCGGCTTGTGCTTTCTTTGGAAGTGTGAAGATGATATTTTTATTAAAATCAGTTGGAATTTCTCCTGTTTCATAACTTTTTGATATCAGCTTGAATAATCTTTCGATTCCTTCCTCTCCTAGGGATTTAAGAAGTTCCGCAGGGATCTCATCAAATCCAACTGCCTTATTTGCTTTCAAGTCATTCAGAGCTTTATTAAATTCTGTTCTCAAAACAGGATCTCCTAAGTCATCAATGTCGACATCGCCTTCCTTTTCCAATACACTATCGTTCAAGTCGTCCCCATCATACAGTTTCTCAATGTATTCCTTCCATCGGTTAGCTCTATCTTCTGAGCCTTAAAAGAGGTTTCCCATCGGCAGCTTTAATGTTCATACCTCTTTTCTTCATTTCTCCAAAATTCTGTTTGATCTTTCTATATGCAACATCTACTTTTCCTACAACCATTTCCTTTTCTACTTCTTCACACTTTTCTTGTAGCCATTTTTCTTTTGCTATTTTGCATTTCCTATTTATTTGATTTCTAAATTGCCTGTACTGCTCTCTTCCTGCTTCATCCTGAGCATTTTTGTACCTTCTCCTCTGATCCATCAGCTCCAAAATTTCTTCTGTGATCCAAGGTTTTCACGCAGCTTGTTCCCTAAAGCCTAATGTTTCTTTGCCAGCCTTCATTATTTCGGTCTTTAATGCATTCCATTCGACCTCGGTTGAGCTCCTTTCACAGTTACTTCTTAGACCTAAGTTTGCCATTTCTGCAAATTTTTCTCTTGTGCTAGATTGTTTCAGTTTATTCACTTCTAGTCTGTTCTGCTTATACTGCTTCCTCATTCGCTTGAATTTCAGCCTGCACTTCATTACTATCAAATTAGTGGTCCGAGTCTATGTCTGCTCCTGGGTACGCTTTACAGTCTAGAACTTGATTCCTGAATCTCTGTTTGACCATGATATAATCTAGCTGATATCTGCCTGTATCCCCAGGACGTTTCCAGGTGTATATTCTTCTTGCACTGGTTCTTAAACAGTGTGTTTCGCCACTACTAGCTTATATCTTACACAAAATTCTAGCAACCTGCTTTCCTCGCTCATTTCTTTCTCCTAGACCAAAACTTCCTACAGTATTCCCCTCTCCCACTATTGCATTCCAACCCATGATTATTAGATTTTCCTCCCCTTTCACATATTGGATTAATTCTTCAATTTCAGCGTATATTTTTTCTATTTCTTCATCATCTTCCTGTGACGTTGGCATATATACTTGTATTAATGAGGTTGGAACGGGCTTAGTTTCTAACCTCATCAAAATAATCCTGTCACTAAACTGTTCATATTAACTCACCCGTTTCCCTACTTTCTTGTTCATTACAAATCCTACACCAGTGACTCCATTGACAGCTTGTGTGCTAATTATCCTGTGCTCCCCAGACCAGAAATCCTGTGCGTCCTTCCATTTAATCTCACTAATCCCAACAACATCTAACTTAAGTTGGTCCATCTCTCTTTTTAAGTTTTCTAACCTACCTGCCCTATTCAGACTTCTAACATTCCACGCTCCGACTCGTAGAATGTTTCTATCCATTCTGATGACTCCTCCCTGAGCAGTCCCCACCCGGAGATCCGATTGGGGGACTATTTTACCTCCAGAATATTTTACCCAGGAAGAAGCCATCATGATATATGTAATTTGAGAGGATTACATGTCCTCGGGATACCCTTTGGGTCTTTAATGCAGTGGTTTCCCGTTGCCTTCTGCATCCCCATGCCGTTGATCATTTCTGATTCATCCGCCTTTAGGGGCCGTTTCCAACCCCAAGGGCAAGAGGGTGCCCTGAACCACTCCCCGCTCTTCAACCCTCCTTTCGGAGGCCGTTGGCAAGCAGTGGGTGACTCCTTATACCGGGAATCTTTCAGTCGCCAGAGCCTCGTCCGTGCAAACAGGGTGCACCACGTGAAGGAGAGGTTGACATTTGGTTGGAAAAGACTAGTATTGTCTCTCCCAATCCCTTACACCCTGCAGATATATATGTGTATATTCAATGGCAATTAAAAAATTATGCTCATCTTTTGGGACAATTTTTAAATTATTTTCTGCTTGAACAATGAACTGCTAGTGATTCAAACTACAGAACTCTTGGAAAGGTTAGAGGCACCTATCAGTCCAAAAGATGCAAGATTCCAATTGGCAGCATGCTGCTTCTGCCCTTCACTGCTGCTGTAAAAAAAAAATTAAAAAAAAAAATCACACTTCAAATCACTGAATAACCCAATCATAGTGTACAATTGTGTAGACCCTTAAGCAAAGATGTAATAAAAAATTTCAATGTCAGAAAAGTAAAAGACTTTGTGTGCACTTAGCTACGTATATATCCCCCAATTTTTTGTGAAGAGCACAATGAATAGTTTTATAAGAGAGTGAAAAATCTAACTGAATCCATAACTTTAGTAAGATTCCTGACATCTTAGGCTGCACCACACACTGAAGTGAACCGAGAACAGTGGGTGAGCCGGTACTCAGGCCTCACATTCATAGGACGCGGGTTCAGATCTCCACATGGCCCATCAAGATTTGGTTTGTCCGTGGTTTCCTCAAATCACTCCGGGTGAATTTTTAGATGGTTTCCTTAAAAGGTCATATCCAAACAAAAAAGTGCACCGAAGTGCCACAGTGGCATTGACTCAAGTTGTCAGAAGTCCTCTGAAGCTCTGTTGCCCTTACAGCCATCTATAACTGTGTAAGTATTGCATGGACTGATCTTTCCATCATGTCGTACACTATTTTCAATTGGATTCATACCTAACGATCTGGGTGGCCAAATCATTTGCTTGAATTGTCCAGAATGTTCCTTAAACCAACTGTGAACAGTTTTTGCCCTGTGACATGGCGCATTGCCATCCTGAAAAAGTCCATTGTTGTTTGGAAACCTGAAGGCTATGAATGACAGAAGCGGCAAAGAAATAGCGGTAGTATTACCAGTTTATTTGGCAAGGCTCAGAAGTGAACCCTATCGAAGATTAACTAAGCTACCCAATTATCCTTGGATGAAGCCACTGAATTACCAAATCAATACATGCATTAATTTGCTGATGCTGATTTGAAAAACCTCCAAGTCAACAACATTACTAAAAAAATCTATTGGACTTCCTGTGTCAGAAACTTAACTTGTGGGTTATCTCGAAACATCTGTCTCTCATCTCATTTTTAACCATACTGCTATAATGTTTTCAGCCCCTCTACACTTTCGTCTATTGTAATAGACGGCTATTACCTAGATCAACAACACAATGACCATTATTCAATTGTTAAACACTATCCCTGAATCAACAGTGAGATTAGTTTCTTTCCATAATTTATTGAGTTAGTAGACAGTTGAAAAATAAAAGTGAAGTAAATAAGGCTCTCCACAGTTTTTAAGGACAAAAGATTTTACATTTGGGAGAAAATATGAGGGATAAATGGGGTAAATGATTAGAAAGGGGTTTAGTTGGGAGGATAAAAAGGCTTTCAGGAGCTTTTTTTCTACTTAAATATATATATTTGCTTGTGGATTTAAGCCTCATGGAGGTCATTAAAGGCAGGAGAGGAATGGGAATAATTCAACCATGGCCTTTTGAAGAAATCATTATGATTCAGCTAGAATGATTTCAGGACACCACAGAAAACCAAAATCTGTATGACCGAACATGATTTGAACCCATGTACTCCCAAATGCTAGGCCTGAGCATTATTTCTCGTCTACCATGCTCGGTGGGAGCTGGCAACAGGGGATGTATGATAAATGAGATGAAAGTGTCAGAAATGTAAGAAGTTGTGGAGAGAAATAAATTTGGTGTAAGATTAGGTAAGGTGCATCAAACCATTCAGGAATAGACATGTTAAAGGAAAAAAGAAAAATGTTCTGCTGCCACAGAGGTTCACTGGTGAGTTACACATTTTGTGCAGGATAATTAAGGCACAGTCTATCATTTCACGAGTGTTTCTGAACCCCAAGCACAACATTAGTACATGTAGTAATTGAAGCTTTGTAGGTGGAGGTCATGTTTTTCCTGAGTCACCGTCCATGTTTGAACTACGCTGTGCGGCATGTAAACAAAGAGCTGCTTGGAAAAGGCACTAGTTCTGTCTTAAGGGTTGTGCCAGTCAATACCATTGGCAGGTGGCACACCACTAGGCATGGCCTGCATTTGAGTAGAAGGGGATATTTTCTTAGTTATTAACTAAAGCTGTAAGGGTGCCCACTTCCAGTTATGATGGTGTTAGAACTATTTTCTTTTTAGGTTTCTGGTGAATGGAGAGAATGACCAAAGGGAAAAATCATAAATACCAAAAATAGATGTAGTTGCTAAAATAATAACAGTGGGAGTTGCAACAAGACGGGAAGTGAAAATATCATAAAGCCAGTTATAAGATTGTTACTGGTGAACTGTAGGAGTATAATGAACAAATAATAGTGTTTGTTAACTTAACAGAGATAAGTCACAATTGCTGTAGGATCAGTCTTTGTTGAAGGGAGGAGTGTCCCCAGTGGTTATAGAGATAGGAGGAGGAAGAATTGGAGGAGAGGTATTCATATTGGTTAGCAAGGATTACTGCAGTTCTCTGGCATACATAGCTCACTGTCATGAGTTATTTGTATAGATTTCTAAGATGATAAATAAATTTGTCTAATGGAAGAATGAATGATGAAGCTCTTGGGAAGAAATTAAATTCATATTCAGAGTTCAAAGGTGAGTGTAGAATGGTCATTATTGGTGGAGACTTACATTTTCCAGGGGTAAACTGGAAAGAAAACAAGATTAATAACACAATGGGACAGAGGTTTGCATATACTTTAGTAAGGGAAGAACGCTTTATACAAATGGGGACCAAACATGTTGAATTTCTTCCTAATAAAGCTGGATGACAACTTAGTGGGGCCTCAAGTAACCAGAAGAAATAATGATCAAGACGCAACTGATGGCTATATAGGTTTAGTAAACCAGCAGCAAAATTTGAAGGTGGTTATAGGAGCAATTATAAAAAAGTATACAACTGAGAAACGAAGAGAGATTTCAGAAGAAGGTTCAGTATGTGGGAGGAGAGAACACATACATTCGAGTTGAAGTGCTAACAGTCCAAGGAGACAAAAATAGGGAAAGATATGTTTATTCCAAAACACATTTGGAACCTATATAGTATAAAAGAGTGAGAGGTCTGTGGGAAGAGAACACAGCAGAGTTATGGGGCAGCACTTTAGTAGGAAACTATAAAAAAAAAAAATTAAAGGAATTATTAGCAGCAAGAGGGGCACCTAAAGAAGGGTTAATAAAAGAATATTGGATGCATGTTGAAATTTCTGTGGCTACATTATATATAACTGAGGGAAAGGTATCCATACAATTGTAGATAAGGATGCAGAAACTGAGGATATGCAAAAATATTAAGTTTAATAATACCATTAGGGACTACCAATCAGGGTTAGTAAGATGTAAATTGGACCAGGATCTCAACATAAACTAGAACTGGGCAGACTAAAATCTCTTATATTCATCCTGAAGATATTGTGAAATACTAAGAATGCTAAAAACGCATTAATGGGGTGGTGTGGAGCACTGCTAGCACTTCAAGGAAGAAACTGCTTGCAGCCAGCTTCTCACATAGTTCAGCCGTCAACCTCAGAACTACCTAGCAATAATTTCGCATCATAGACATGTATAAGTATATTAATATTACATAATTCATTAGCTTACCTTATAAGAGATGCTGGAAATGCCAACCCTCTTGCGTAATGCACATTTGACAATTTTTTAGGCCTTTCGTGGGCACATTTTTCTGAGCTTATTAGAGGTAACAGTTGGGGGTTCAATCACTTGCTATGGAACACCTATTACATACCACGCAAAAACCAAAAAAATTTAGGCACTGGTTTTTTTGAAAATTTTGGAAAAATTTTTCTTTCAAAAATGTACAATGGAAAACAATATTAAAAAATGTATATTATTGGTAGATGTACCTTTATTCACAAAATATTAACAAAAGTTACACTACTGAGTGTTATAGAACAGTCTGAAACATGGATCAACACACAAAGCGACATTGCAATTTGAGCACATTATTCTTGTTCTTCTTTTCTTTTACTGCATAAAAGGCAACGCCTATACTTCACAGTTTTCTTTGGAAGATGTTCACCCACATTTGACAGTCTGACTTCATTAGGAACACTAATACTGTGTGTTTTTTTTTAAACGAATACAGGTGGACGCCCACGTCGTTTCCTTGATGAGAATCCTGACAGTAATTGTCTTGCTAACTGCAGATATACAAAAATAACCACGAAGTAACACCAAAACGACGATTTCCTGACACGAAACTGAGCCCAAAAACAAATAATGCACCGTCAATTGTTGTCAGTGTGACTGCTGGCAGCAGCGGGAATTTTCGCGTGTTTCTCATACTAATATACAGATGGCAGCACCAGCTAGATGTGGGAATGTTGAGTCTCTTGGCCCCTGGAAGACTTTAAAGTATGTGGGAAGCTATCTTCCCACCGCCCATGAATGGGTTAAAATGTTTCGAGACATGCTGAAATTTTATCTCTCTCAATAGACATTATTATTTGATAGATTTTGTTTTCAAGTCCTTCTAATGTCCTTCATACTCCTTTCCTTAAGCTTACCCAAACGTTTAAAGTCACAAGGATTTAAATCGGGTGATCTGTTGTGCCTCAAGCCACATCTGATTTCACGGTCATGAAACACTTCATTACTTGATCACCGAAGTTAGAATTCTTTATGGGAACTGCCAAAGCTGTATTCAAATTGGAGATTTCTATTCAGACTGGTTTGTGACTACCAAAGGTATTCAGCAAGGTAGCGCATTAGGCCCAACGCACATGGTGCAACTGTTTTTGTGACAACAGTTGCAAACCCGTTGAGCTCGCAACTGTTATGTGACCTTGGCATGGCAGGGTAGGAGGGAACCGCACAATTGGCGTTCGGTTTTAGACCAGTCTCAAACCAGTTGCCTGCAACAGTGGAGCCGGGGTCGCAGTTGCATTGCAGACTTCAGTCAAACAAAACCACGAGGTCTTTAGGGCTTATTTTTTCAAATACAACACGAGTGATGAATTTAATTTAAAATTCGTAAGAGAGATGGAGAAACATGAAGTACTTTACAACTGTAAACTTCTAGGAGATTTAAGAAAGAAGTTCCTTAAATATGGATGGGCCCAATGCTTTTTCTGTACTCTGCGGTACTGATAATAATTACCTATGTCTTCCTCGTCTGAATCTGACATAGCAAAAATTCTACAAACTCCGCATTGACTATTGGAAATTGAATGAAACTGATTGACAACCAGCCTATCCGTGTGTGGACAGAAGTTTCATTTAGGTTGCAAACTGGTTGCGAGCTCAACTGGTTTGCAACTGTAATCACAAAACAGTCGCGCCGGGTCTTATTGCCGCTCTTGTTCATCATTGTAGTGGATGAAATAATGAACAGATTAAAGGATGTCCTTCATACACCTTTCCTTAATCTTACACCAAGGGTAAAAGTCACAAGGATTTAAATCGGGTGATCTGGCGGGCCTCAAGCCATGTCTGATTACACGGTAATGAAACACTTCATTACTTGATCACCAAAGTTAGAATGCTTTATGAGAACTGCCAAAGCTGCATTCAAATTGGAGACTCCTATTCAGACTACAAAAGGTAGGACATTATCGCCACTGTTGATCATCATTGTAATGGACGAAATAATGAAGAGATTAAATCATTTGCAGATTATGATGTGATTTGGAGACATACAGAAGAAGAAGTACAACAGAAACTGAACATCTGGAATAAGCATTTTATGGAATTTTGCCTTAAAATAAGCTGCACAGAAACTGGTAATGGCTGTCAGCAGACAGAAAATGAAGCCTGTTATTTATCTGGAGGGTGAAAAATTGAATCAGATGGATAACTTTCAGTACCTTGGCAGTAAAGTGACCTCTGACAATCGATCTCAGAATGAAATTACCAATAGGGTACAAAAATGAGCTCAGTTCTATCATCCAGCTCTGTGGGAGAAAACATATTCCAATTACAGCCAAAATGTCACTGTATAATTCATACTTCTTGCCGATTACAACGTACAGCTTTGAAGTATGAACCACTACCGGCAGAGATGAAAACAGACTCCAGGCAGCCAATATGAAGTTCCTGAGATCAATGGTACAGAAAACCAGAATAGACAAGATCAGGAATGAAGTGATATGCAAACAGATCCCAGTCAATGAAACCCTTCAAGAAAAAAATTGTTAAAGCATGGTGACTGGGACATATCAAGTGGTTGGACCCAACAAAAACAGCAAGGATATAGCTGGAAAAAGAACTGAAGGGTAAAAGGCCAAGAGTTCGGCTCAGAAGGAGATGGATTGATGTTGTGAAAGTGGACCTACAGGAGAAAGTTGCATCATAATCTAGAATCCAAGAAGAGGAAACAGGCAAAGGTGGCAAGCGCTCATGCACCGCACCCGAGAAACTGGAGACGAATGAAGATGATAATGAAACACTTCATTAAGTGCAGCAAGTGAGTTTCTAGCAGTTTGAGCTGCCATCCCATCCTGCTGAAAATAACCATACCATTTTTCTTCTTCGGAAAGTTCCTGGAAAAAAGGTGCCACAATAATGGAAGTAACAGTTTAATGGAAGATAACAGGCCCAATGATTCTCAAAGCAATGATTGCACACCAAGCGCTTACTTTTAAGTCATTCAATGGCAATTGAAGTAAAGTATCTTGTTTTTCTGAATTCCACTGTCAACTGTTTTGAGTGTTAACATAAAAGGCCTCGTTAGAGATTGTGGATCGAATATATCATCACCGACACCCTGCAAAATCTAACCCTAGGCCCCTCTTCTACTTCTGTAATTTTGTGCACCGTTATATTCTTTGTTCAAAAC